>CAUYQG010219095.1:0-15652 GCA_963574415.1 Tarsius wallacei | reverse complement strand
CCCTGCACCCTTTAACCCCGTGGGTTTTGGGTTCCCTTTGCCACAGCAAATTTCTTTGGGGGTATTTTGGCAAAGGGCCCCCCACCCCCCCCCCCCCTTAACTATTTTTTTTTTTTTTTTTTTTTTTTTTTTGAGTTGGAGTCTCACTCTGTCACCCAGACTGGAGTGCAGTGGCCGCTCCCGGCCACCGCAGCCTCGATCTGCTGGGCTCCGGCGATCCTTCCGCCTCAGCCTTCCGAGTAGCCGGAACTACAGGCGCGCGCTACCACGCCCAGCTGATTTTTTTTTTTTGATTTTATTGTAGAGACGAGGTCTCGCTTGCCCAGGCGGGTCTCGAACCCGCGGGCTCAGGCAATCCACTCACCTCAGCCTCCCAAAGGCGCGGGATTACAGGCTGAGCCACCGAGCCCGGCTGTTAAGTCTTTTTATAATCCATGAACAGAGAATGCCTTTCCTTTTTTTTTTTGAGTTGGAGTCTCACTCTGTCACCCAGGTTGGAGGGCAGTGGCACGCTTGTGGTCACCCCAGCGTTGACCTGCTGGGCTCTGGCAATCCTTCTGCCTCAGCCTTCCAAGTACCTGAAACTATTGGCACGTACCACCATGCCCTGCTAATTTGTTGATTTATTGTGGAGATGAGGTCTCACCAAGTTGCCCAGGCTAGTCTCGAACCCGCGGGCTCAGGCAATCCTCTCACCTAGGCCTCCCAAAGTGCTGGGATTATATGAGTGAGCCACCATGGAAAAAGAAGATTTAATATGGTTAAGAAAACAATACTCCCCAAAGTAATCCAGATGCCATGTAATTACTATCATAATCCCAATGACATTTTTTGCAGAAATGCAGAAGCCAATCCTAAACTTCATATTACAAAAGACCCCAAATAACCAAAACAATCTTGAAAAAGAACAAAAAGTCAGGTGGGGTGACACACACATATAATCCCAGCACTTTGGGAGACGGAGGGGAGAGGATTGATTGAGCCCAGGGGTTTGAGACTGGGCAACTTGGTGAGACCTCATCTTTACAGTAAATAAAAAATTAGCTGGATGTCGTGGCACGTGCCTGTAGTCCCATCTTTTTGGAAGGCTGAAGCAGAAGGATCGCCTTAGCCCAGCAGATTAAGGCTGCAGTGGCCATTAGTGTGCCACTGTACTCCAACCTGGGTGACAGTGAGACTTAGACTCAAAAGTAAATAGCAACAAAATTGGCAGACTCACACTTCCTGATTCAAAACTTATTACAAAGCGACAGTAATCAAAACAGTGTAATTAGCCAGGCATGGTGGGGCATGCCTGTGGTTCCAGCTGCTTGGAAGGTTAAGGCAGAAGGATCTCCTGAGCCCAGCAGGTTGAGGCTGTAGTGGCCATGAGCATGTCACTGCACTGCAGCATGGGTGACAGAATGAGACTCTGACTCAAAACAAAACAAAACAAAACAAACAGTGTATAATTGGCATAAGTGTAGACATAGAGATCCATAGGAAAAAAGTGGGAGTTCAGAGATAAACTCATACATATATGGTCAAATGGTTGTCAACAAGGGTACCATGACCACTCAATGGAGAAAGAATACTTTTTCAAGAAATGGTGTTGAGACAACAGTATATTTTCATGCAGCAGAATAAATTGGTTCCTTACCTCACAACTTCACATCGTATATAAAAATTAACTCAAAATGGACCAAAGACCTAAGGTAAAACTAGAAAACTCTTAGAAGAAAACATTGGGGTAAGTCTCCATGACTTTGAATTTGGCAATGAAACTAAAATATGACACCAAGAGCACAAGCAACAAATGAAAAAATAGATAAATTGGACTTTATCAAAATTTTAAAGCTTCTGTGCATCAAAGGGCACAATCAACCGAATGAGCAGGCAACCCACAGAAGAAAATATGTGCAAATCATATATCTGATAAGGGCTAATAGCCACAACATATAAAGAACTCCTACAACTTAGCCAAGTATGGTGGCTCACGCCTGTAGTCCCAGCACTTTGGGAGGCCAATGCAAGAGGATTGCCTGAGCCCAGGAGTTCGAGACCAGCCTGGGAAACATGTTGAGACCTTGTCTCTACATTTTTTTTTTTTGAGTTGGAATCTCACTCTTGTTGTCCAAGCTGGAGTGCAGTGGCAAGCTCATGACCCTGCAGCCTCTACCTGCTGAGCTCAGGCAATCCTGCCACCTCAGCCTTCCAAGGAGCTGGAACTACAGGCATGCGCCACCATGCCCAGCTAATTTTTTGATTTATTGTAGAGATGAGGTCCTGCCATGTTGCCCAGACTGGTCTCGAACCCATGGGTTCAGGCAGTCCTCTTGCCTCCCAAAGTATTGGGATTACTGGCATCAGCCACCACACCAGGCCTCTATAGTACATTTTAAAAAATTGGCTGGGTGTGGTAGTTGGCACCTCTAGTCACAGGTACTTGGAAGGCTGAAGCAAAAAGATCACTTGAGCCCAGCAGGTCGAGGTTGTGGTAGTCATGAACGTACCACTGCACTCCAGCTTGTGAGAGAGAGTAAAACTCCGACTCTTAAAAAAAAAAGAAAGTGGACGTCAACAATAGAGAGCCAGCTTTATGTTCCTTCTTTTTGTAGAAGATCTGTCTATTTGGCAATCAACACAGACTAAAAAGTACCCTCGAGACTTCTCATGTTTTTGTCCCTCTTGGGGCTCAGAATTTCCTGCTCTTTTTCTGCAAACTAAGACAACCCCTCCCCCCTTACTCACCCACTTTTCAAAAGCAAATGTGTAATTTAAAACACGTATACTCCAAATGAACTCATGAGGTTTTTTTGGTAAACCTCCAGAGTTGGAGTGACTATATTAGCTTCATTACCCATCAAGCTATGTGGCAATAGTATTTTGATGGGTTGACTCTGTTCATATAAAGTGGCACAAGCAAAATCCCTTATTTTTTAATTTCTCCAAACTACCTTGTATGCAGTTGAAGAAATAAGAGAACAAATGAAATGGCCATAAATCACTCAAGTTTTCTGACTTTTTCAATGGTGCAGGAATGTCTCCTTTTTATTCCACATCAGTTCAACAAATAACAATTGACTTGGCTGTAACCTGAAAGGGCTTGTAGCAGGCATTGTAAGACGTAGACACAAAGTTGCCTAATATGTGGCTCTCACTTTCCAGAAGCTAGTAATCTTAAACAGAATTTGGCAAACTACGGGCCAAATTCACAAACTATCTGTTTTTGAACAGCCCACAAAAAGCCAAGGATAGTTTTTAAAAATTGATTGAAAAAAATGAAAGGAATATTTGATCATATGCAAATTGTGTGAAATTCAAATGTCAGTGTCTAAACATCAAGTTTTATTGGACTACAACTACACCAATTAATCTACGTACTTACTATGACTGCTTCTATACTACAACAGAGTTGAATAACTACCACAGACACCATATAGCCCACACAGCTTGAAATATTTACCATCAGGCCGTTTACAGAAAAAGTTTGCCAACCCCTAGATCTAGAAGGTGAAGTGAAATGTACACGTAAATAGCAAATTCAGGGAAGATGGTGTAAAGCCTGTGAGTGACACCCACCCTGTGTTAAATGTTGGGGGACCACAAATAACAGTGATCAAAGAAGGCACCATGAAGCTGGTACTTGAAGGATAAAAAGAGTGTTTTGTTTTTGTTTTTGTTTTTTGAGTTGGAGTGTCACTCTGTCGCCCAGACTGAAGTGCAGTGGCCACTCCCGGCCACCGCAGCCTCGACCTCCTGGGCTCCGGCGATCCCTCCGCCTCAGCCTTCCAAGTAGCTGGAACTACAGGCGCGCACTACCATGCCCTGCTGATTTTTTATTTATTGTAGAGATGAGGTCTCACCAAGTTACCCAGGCAGGTCGCGAATCCGCAGGCTCAGGCAATTCACTCACCTCCACCTCCCAAAGTGCGGGATTACAGGCTGAGCCACCATGCCCGGCTGGTTGTGTTTTTGAGTGGAAGTCTTACTCTGTCACCCAGGCTGGAGTGCAGTGGCGCGCTCACAACCACCGCAGCCTCAATCTGCTGAATTCTGACATTCCTTCCTCCTATCCTTCCAAGTAGCCAGAACTACGGACGCATGTCACCAGGCCCGGCTAATTTTTCTTTATTTATTGTAGAGACGAGGTCTCGTCAAGTTACCCAGGCTGATCTCAAACCCCTGAGATCAGGCAATCGTCTCTCCTCCTCCTCTCAAAGTGCTGGCATTACAGGTGTGAGCCATTGTGCCTGGCTAAAAAGAGGTTGTTTTGTTTGTTTTTGAGTTGGATTCTCACTCTGTCGCCCAGCCTGGAATGCAGTAGCACCTCACGGCCACCGCAGCCTCAACCTGCTTGGCTCAGGTGATCCTTCAACCTCAGCCTTCCAAGTAGCTGGAACTACACGCATGCGCCACCACACCCGGCTAATTTTTTGACTTATGGTAGAGATGAGGTCTTGCCAAGTTGCCCAGGCTGATTTCAACCTATGGGCTCAGGTAATCCTCTCACCTCAGCCTGCCAAAGTGCTGGGATTATAGGCATGAGCCTTTGTACCTGGCCTAGAAAGTTTTAGTAAGTGAGTTCAGACCAGGCATGTGACTCATGTGTAATCCCAGCACTTTGGGAGACTGAGGTGAGAGGATTGCTTAAGCCTAGGAATTCGAGACCAGTTTAGGCAACATATTGAGACTTCATCTCTACAAAAAATAAAAAATTAACTGAGTGTGGCAATGCGCACCTGTAGTCTCAGCTACTCAGAAGTCTGAGGCAGAAGGATTGCCTAAGTCAAAGAGGTCAAGCTATAGTGAACCATGATTGTGCCGCTGCACTCCAGCCTAGGCGACAGAGTGAGACACCAACTCAAAAAAAAAAAAAAAGGAAAAAAGGTCAGTTGATTAAAATGTGTTAGTTCTCGAAATCCTACATGACTGCCAAAGTAGATGAACTGTGTCAGTAATCCAAAGGTCGTGAGCCCCCCAGCTTGATGGTCACAAAGTAGTCAATGTTTTACCCCTTTCCCAAGGTATTTTCTTAGTTGGGAAACTTCCCAGAGAATCATCTCTTAGGAAAAGGCAAAGTTCTAACCCTTGGACCCTGAGATGATTAAGGTAACTGTTTTACTTGATAAACCATGAAGGAGGTTAAAAAAAGAAATGTTTAGCTCTTGCTGCTGCCTTTGTACACATCAAAAGTGTAAGCGGCTTCATGGGCAAGCTTGGCGGTGCAGCTCTGATGATACTGGGGCCGAGTAGCACTTCTCAGGAGAGCCTTGCTGGCATTATAGAAAGATGATATCCTCAACAAGTTCTTCCAGTTCCTACTAATAATAGAGCCAATGAGTCTATCACAGACAACCATCACAATTAAGAGCTACACTGCCTGAGTTCAAATCCCAACTCTACTCCCTCAGCTGTGTGCCCTTGACAGCACAACCTTGATTTGTAACTTCCCTGTCACTCAGTCTCTTCATCTACAAAATGGGAATAATAATAGTGCTTACCCTGGAGGGTCTCGTGAGGATTATGTTCAGTAGGTATCAGTTATTATTTGATGGCGCCTACATATGAATCCTCTAAAATCCAGGAGCCTACTCTGCTCCTCCTGTGAAGGAGTCCTCAGACTTCCCTAAGTTCATTATATTAGTGACCCCACATGTCTCATCGTATAGTATAAAGTTCCATTTCTGTGCTCTTTCTTTGCTTACAGACTTCATCCAACCCCATGAAGTCGTTTGTGAGATGTAATGACTTCAGCCTCAGAAAAGTTCTGCACTAGGTGTGTGTGTGTGTGTGTGTGTGTGTGTGTGTGTGTGTGTGTCTCGGAGTCCCACTCTGTCGCCGTCTGGAATGCAGTGGCACACTCACGGCCACTGCAGCCTCAACCTACTGGGCTCAAAAGATCCTTCCTCCTCAGCCTTCGAAGGAGCAGGAACCACAAGCATGCACCACCACACCCAGTTGTTTTTTTATTTTATTTATTTTTATTTTTATTTTTATTGTAGAGACGAGGTCTTATCATGTTGCTTAGCCTGGTCTTGAACTCCTGGGCTCAGACAATCCTCTTACCTCTGCCTCCCAAAGTGCCGGTATTACAGGCATAAGCCACCACGCCTGACTTTTGTTTTTGTTTTGTTTTTTCAGTTGAGTTGGAGTGAGTTTGAGTTGAGACTCACAAAGTCACCCAGACTGGAGTGATCACCACGCCTGGCTAATTTTTGATTTACTGTAGAGACTAGGTCTTGCCAAGTTGTACAGGCTGGTCTGGAACACCTGGACTCAGGCAATCCTCTCACCTCCACCTCCCAAAGTGCTGGGATTACATGCGTGAGCCACCATGCCCAGTTCAAATGTTTCGAATACTGTTACAGATGCCCTTAGACACCTCCATCTGTTGCTGGAATGTTACTTACCACCTGCCTCTACATCGTGTCTTCTCCTTTGTACTTAAATAAGTGAAGGCTCAAGTATTACAGCCAGCAAGAGTAGTTCTATGACTGTCAGGAAAAGGAGACAGACCTATGGCTAGTCTTTCTATTCTTGCTGTCTTGTTTTGTTTTGTTTTGTTTTTGAGTTGGAGTCTCATTTTGTTGCCCAAGCTGGAGGGCTGTGGCACACTCATGGCCAACGCAGCCTCACCCTGCTGGACTGAGGCGATCTTTCTGCATCAACCTTCCAAGTAGCTGGAACTACAGGCACGCGCCACCACACCCAGCTAATTTTTGGATTTATTGTAGAGATGAGGTCTCTCCAAGTTGCCCAACTGGTCTGGAACCCTTTGGCTCAGGCAATCCTCTTACCTCAGTCTCCCAAAGTGCTGGGATCATAGGCATGAGCCACCGCGCCCGGGCTAAGCTTCTATTCTTACGAGATTTACCTTCCCTTCTCATACCAACACCCAGTGCTAATAGCAGGCCAGAGAGCAGAGCTCATAATGATGCCCAGGTTCCACCAAAGACCAATTAAATCAGAGTTTCTCGGAGTAAGGTCTAGGCAGTACTGGACTGCACACTCATGGCCACTGCAGCCTCAACCTGCTGGGCTCAGGTGATCTTTCCAAGTAGCTGGAACTACAGGCACACACCGCTACACCCGGCTTATTTTTTGATTTATTGTAGAGACAATGTCTCAACAAGTTGCCCAGGCTGGTCTCAAACCTCTGGGCTCAGGCAATCCTCTTGCCTCTGCCTCCCAAAGTGCTGGGAATACAGGCATGAGCCACTGCTCCTGGCAATACTAATTTTTAAAATCTTCTAGATGGTTTTTATTTTTATTTTTATTATATTTTTAGAGATGAGGTCCCACTTTGTTGCCCAAGCTGGTCTCGAACTCCTGGGCTCAAGCAGTCCTCTTGTCTCCCAAAGTGCTCGGATTACAGGCATGAGCCACTTCACCTGGACTAAAATGTTCCAGATAATTCTAATGTGAAGCCAGAGGGAGAACCCTGACCTTTGGTTAGACAATGTTAATAACTATATAGGCCTGTGCAGACAGGATCATTAAAGGAAGGATCTGAAGCAGCTTGAATTTGTAGTCAATTATTGTAAGATTCCATTTTTTAAAAAGTAAAAAAAAAAGCCGGGCTCGGTGGCTCAGCCTGTAATCCTGCGCCTTGGGAGGCTGAGGTGAGTGGATTGCCTGAGCCCACGGGTTCGAGACCCACCTGGGCAACTTGGCGAGACCTCATCTCTACAATAAATTAAAAAATTAGCCAGGCGTGGTAGTGCGCGCCTGTAGTTCCAGCTACTTGGAAGGCTGAGGCGGAAGGATCACCGGAGCCCGGAAGGTAGAGGCTGCGGTGGCCGGGTGCGGCCACTGCACTCCAGTCTGGGTGACAGAGTGAGATTCCAACTCAAAAAAAAAAAAAAATGCTAGCAATACTGGGTCGTGAGTTAGGGTGTCCACAGATGGAGGAGAATGAGTCAGCGGGTGCTGACCGAGGCCTTCAGTATGGCCCAACACGATGTCCTTTCCCCTCCTGAGAATGCAAATGAGTTTTTAGTTGCCCTATGAGAGCCCCTGTGTGCATCTGGGGTGGATGCTGTGGTGCTTTGGCTGCCTGTATCCACCTTTTGACTTACAGGAAGCAGAAGGACCCCTCTTTCCTTCCTTGTTTTTTCCTCATCTAGTACAGCTTTGGTAGGATACCATCCACTCCCCGCCTCCCAGTGCCGAGGAGTTGGCATGCGGTCCAAGCTTGGCCTCTGGGACCCACTCTTTCCTGGGACCTAGACTTTTGAGTGGAGAGGTCCCAGGGTTACTCGGTCACAGCAGCAAAGACACTGGGACAAGATGGTGGAGAAGTCCCTGCTTCCCAGCCGGACCCTTGCCTTTGGTCTTTCTGCTGAGCAGCAAACCCCCCTTTTTTGCTAGGGTCTGTTGTTTGCAGTCCTGACTGATAAGGCCTCCTCCTCCATACTGGGACCTCAGGGGAGTTGTAGATTCAAATCCTGACTGTGATTTCAGGAAAGAGAGATCCAGGTCGGGAAGGGATTGGAAGAAAGGTGCTGAGGGCTGGGAAGGGCAGAGGGATACAATTGAGCCAAATACCCATCAAGGACAAAAGGAAAAATGAGTCCCACTTCGGGGTCCAAAGGTATACCAGAAATTTCTCTACATGATCACAAATACTTCTCACAGGAAACTTGAAAGAAAGTCTTACTCCCATTTTTATAGGTAGCTGTTATTTTTGCTCAACCTCTTGTCACCTTCCTTCTTATAACAGGACCCCAGGCTTACAAGAAAGAACTACCCTCCTCTGTCCTGCAGCCTGTTGGTTTATGTGGGCTAGCACCACCCTGACAGCCTAGTGACCGAGACCTGGCCAATCAGAGTGTGAATCTCCCGGCTACAGGCATTAGTTCAAGGACAGATGTGTGACCAAGCTGGGTCAATGACATTCAGACTTGAGATTTTTGCTGAAATTATGTGGGAAGAGGTGGTCTTTCCATGTTTGAGTTGGGAGGTTTAAGCCCAGAACTACTGTGTTCCATTTTTGCTACCTCATGAAAAGATTCTGCTTGTGAATGATGCCACCAGAGAGTTAATTGAGCCAGGAAGTGTAATTGGTTTTCCATGACACTGTTTGAACATATCACCGGACTCTTCAGTTACAGAAGCTGATAAATCCCTTTTTGTTCAAGTCAGTTTGCACTGCCCTTTATGTCACTTACAACCTAATGGCTAGCACATGCAATGCAAAGAAGTCAAGGGATCTTAGGTCTGGGCCACGGCTTATCCTATGGGAAGGCAGGGAAGAGAAACCAAGTTCTCTGGCCTTAGCCTTTACCTCAAACTCTGAAGGCCTGCACCACTGATTCACTGGGGGTTTTAGGTACATCACTTAACATCTCTAAGGTTCAGTTTTCTCTTCTGTAAAATGAGAGTGATAATAATTATTATTGTTAGTAAAAAATATTTCAGCCAACACTAAGTGATTGCTAGTTACACTAATTGCTTCTAGTCCTTATGCAAAGTGTTTTCCTTGTATTATCATATTAAATCCTCATAAAAATTGACTGGGCGCAGTGGCTCATGCCTATAATCCCAGCACTTTGGGAGGCCGAGGTGAGAGGATTGCCTGAGCCCACAGGTTTGAGACTAGCCTGGGCAACTTGGCGAGACCTCATCGCTACAATAAATAAATAAAAAATAATAATCCGGCGTAGTGGCGCATGCCTGTAGTTCCAGCTACTTGGAAGGCTGAGGCAGAAGGGTCGCCTGAGCCCAGCAGGTCAAGTCTGTGGTAGCCAAGAGTGTGCCACTGACCCTCACCCTGGGTGACACTGGGTGACAGAGTGAGATTCCAACTCAAAAAAAAAAAAAAGTATAGCTGGCCAGGGTGTGCAGGGTGCAAGGAGGTTTGTCCTGCCTGCTGCCTTCGAAGGCCCAGTCACTTTTTGATCTATTCTGTACCTTACAGGGGACGCTTCAATTCTACCTGAGAAGTGTCACCATTGGCGAGGTGATCCAGTGTCTCAGGAGTCTCTGGGAGACAAGTTCAAGGTCAGGAACTCAGTCTGACATGGACTTTTAAAAGATAGGTAGGCCGGGCTCGGTGGCTCAGCCTGTAATCCCGTGCTTTGGGAGGCCGAGGTGAGTGGATTGCCTGAGCCTGCGGGTTCGAGACCCGCCTGGGCAACTTAGCGAGACCTCATCTCTACAACAAATCAAAAAATTAGCCAGGCATGGTAGCGCGCGCCTGTAGTTCCAGCTACTTGGAAGGCTGAGGTGGAAGGATCGCGGGAGCCCAGCAGGTCGAGGCTGCGGTGGCCGGGAGCGGCCACTGCACTCCAGTCTGGGCGACTGAGTGAGACTCCAACTCAAAAAAAAAAAAAAAAAAGATAGGTAATTTCTCCTGCCTCATTCATATGTAGTCAAAGGAAGGTCAGAAAGCTTTTAAGGATAGTGATACTTTAGGTGACTGAGTGAATAAATGGTTGACTGAGTCAGGGCATGAACAAATTAGTAAGTAAATCTATAAATAAGTGAGTGAGTGAGACAGAGGTGAGCTTGTTTCCTGCTCCAGGGAGCTCACAGGGCAGCTGGGAGACAAGAAAAAACAGCAGAAACAACTAGAGAACATTTATGTGCCGAGACACATAGCACTGATAATGTGTTACGGGGAAGATGTCTATATGGGCAGGAGATGCTCAGTAAAGCTTGAAGTATGAGGTGAGGCTAATTAGGGTCCTGGAGGATGGTTAATATTGGAAAAGCTGGAGAAAGGAGTGAGATACTCAGGAGCGGGCACTGTGTGCTGGTGGAGAGGTAGAGCTGGCTGAGGGCAAGTCTCCTTTCCTCCCTGCAAACCCACCCAGCCCTCACCATGTCTGTTGCATTCATCAGCTCTTGGCTACGAGTTACCTGTGGGTGTAGACCTAGGGCACAGATACTACAGGGAGAAATCAGAAGGAAGAGCTGCTCTTAACTCTGGCCTATAGCTGGGGGCAGAGAGGCAGGGCCAGAGCCATCCATCACAAGCATCCTGGGTCTGGCCATGCCAAAGACTAAGGCTGGGCACATCTCAGGGCTACTCTGAGGGCACAGCTAGCTACAGTAAATAGATTTTTCCTTTAGTGATTTTGAAGCCAGAGAGCAATTCAGGTCAGTCGTGGATCATGCTCAGACAAGCAAGGGCTTCTGAAGAGGGGACAGGGCGTCGGGAAGGACCCTAGAATTTCGCAGACCCAGTTTCTCCTCCTAGGCTCACCACTACCTTGCTATATGACTGCAGTCAGGTAATGTCACTTCTCTGAGCCCCAGGTTCCTCATCTGTACAACAGGAGCAGTAACATGTACCTCACAGGGGTGTTGTGAAGAATTGTGGACTGTGCTTGGCACAGAGTAGGCATTTGGTAAACAACACATGCCAATTTTTCCCCATTGGACATCAGAAAAAATGTAGTTAAACTTTTAAAAATTAAGAACAACAACAGTGTGTCTGCTTATGGTCTGGGGAGAAAGAATGTCTTATTGGTCAGAGTCCTGCCAGGAAATAAACGGCATTCTCCAATTGGATAGTTTGAGGATAACTTAATAAAAGGACTTATAAAAGTGTGAGCAGAGTGCCCAAGGAATAGTGCGGGGCCCAGGAAAGGTGAGAGGAGACCTGTTAGCACCCCTAAGCCTAAAGGGGCCGTATGGACTGGAGCTGTAACCTTCGGCTGAGGGACCCCACAGAGAGGAGGCCAGGGGACGACATACCTCTCTCTCTTCTGCTCTCCATCTCCTTCTAGGGTCGCCACTGGCCAAACCCAACAGAAAACCGATGGCCAAGGGAGCCGCTGATGAAGCTGACTTCCCAGGCACGGAGCAGGTTGGGGAAGGCCGTAATGGATCTAGAGGGTCACACGGAGAGGTCTGGTTCAAGGGGGCTCTGAATGCCCTACTGATAATAAACTTGAAGACCTGTCCCCATAAACCTGCACTCAAGCCCCCTTCCCCAACCTAGGCCTGGCCAATTGCAATTATAGCCAGTGTTTCTTAATGTAGAGGGGAATGCAATCTTGACAAAGTTCTGATGAAAGATAAGCTTGGTCTTATCGGGGAGGCAGCCTGAAGGTGGGGCCTGGACATGAGGGCACTGTCTGCTCTGGGGTGGGGAGTGGGGGGGTGTGGCCGGATGCTGTACGACATTACCGAGGATGCACCTCACACAGCAGGCGCCACATGATTGATGAGACACTCGAGCCCAACTGGTGGGGAAATTAAACAAAATTAAAAAAAGAAAACTTAATCAAACCTGGCTGGAGACACGCAGACAGATCAGCCCTCCTCCCCACCCTATTACGGAGAGTTATTTTTTAATTTGTATCCAGAGAAGACACAAATAGATTTGCTGCAGCTGCTGGGATGAGGAGAGCTTGGGCCTCAAGTGTGCCATAAACTCGTGACACTTTGACTTTGGCCTTGGGCTGGAGCTGAGTGCCAAGCTGCCTGGCCAGGTCTTAGACACCAGGCTTTTCCATTCTGGAGACAGAGGCCAGGAGGAAGGGTGGGAGCTTCAGAAGAGTCATTCATTCAGCATACACAGATTAATATGGGGGTCTCAGACACACACAAGGGCACGGAGACCAAGGCAGACACACAGGAACACACAGCGAGGATTCACAGAGTTACAGTTACCAAGATAAACACATCCAGAGACATGTATGGGGATGCAAGGACTCATATGAGAATACAACGACACACATATAGATCCACAGGAACATACAATAAAGACACACAGAGTCAGGCTTGGTGGCTCAGCCTGTAATCGCAGCACTTTGGGAGGCCGAGTTGAGTGAGTTGCCTGAGCCCGCGAGTTTGAGACCATGCCAGGTAACTTGGCGAGACTTCATCTCTACAATTAAAAAAAAAAAGACACAGAGTCATTTATACACAAACACACACACAAGATTACATAGAGAACATCAGGTATGCCCAAATATCCGGAGACACAGCCTCACCGATACAGGTGCAAAACACACACCTACACTCACATCCCTCAGGAAAGACTGCAAGAGAAGGCAAAGAGGGAACAGGCAGGAGCTGGGTGGCCTCAGACAAGACTCTTATCTAACCCCTCTGCTTCAGTGGCCTCATGTAAGAAATGGGAATCGTAATCCCCACCACGTGGGCTGCTGTGAGGGCTAAATGGGACAATGACATCAAGCACCAAATGAAGGGTTTCACAGGCAGGGAACTCAGTGTCGTTTGGCTCCCTAAAACCAAAAAGGGAAGGGAAGTCCATTAACAACATGAGAAACTATGATTTTTTTTTTTGTCGGAGTCTCACTCCATCACCCAGGCTGGAGTGCAGTGACACACTCACAACCACCCCAGCGTCGATCTGCTGGGCTCCAGCGATCCTTCTGCCTCAGCCTTCCAAGTAACTGGAACTACAGGCATGCACTACCACACACAGCTCATTTTTAAAAAATTTTATTTATTGTAGAGATGAGGTCTCACCAAGTTGCCTGGGTTGGTCTCGAACCCGTGGGCTCAGGCAATCCACTCACCTCGACCTCCCAAAGTGCTGGGATTACAGGCTGAGCCACCGAGCCCGGCCAAGAGACTATGTTTTTTTTTTTGAGTTGGAGTCTCACTCTGTCGTCCAGACTGGAGTACAAGTGTCTGCTCCTGGCCACTGTAGCCTCGAGCTGCTGGGCTCCAGCGATCCTTCCGCCTCAGCCTTCCGAGTAGCTGAAACTACAGGCGTGCGCTACCATGCCCGGCTAATTTTTTGATTTATTGTAGAGATGAGGTCTCACCAAATTGCCCAGGCGGGTCTTGAACCCGCGGGCCCAGGCAATCCACTCACCTCAGCCTCCCAAAGCGCGGGATTACAGGCTGAGACACTGAGACCGGCTAGAAACTATGTTTTAAACATAGGAACGTCTAGTGGTCCAGAAGCGATAACCCAGGATGGGCACTTGTTGACTCACAGCCCATGAAGCGAGGTCAAGCCCAAAACAGGGCTATCCCTACACTCACCCACCACACCCCCCCAATATTCAGTCTCCAGGCCTAGCATTCACAGGCTCTTGTGATCAGGCTGCTAAACCCCACTTCACCTCATCTCTGCCACTCCCTTTCCCAAGAACTCAGCTCCAATCCTATCGTGTCCTCACTTCCACAGACATGCCGTGCTGTTCCTGCCACTTGTCACTGGATGTGCATCCCTCCTATCTGGGGTGCCTACCTTCTCCATCTGCCTCTCCAAATCGTATCCCTTCTTCCCTAGTTTGACTCCTACTTGTCTAGTGATGCTACTTTCTGATGCCAGTGAACTTTCTCTGTCCCTCTCTACAAAGTCATGACTTTTCCTTTCTTTTCTCCACACCTGAAGCTCAGCCAAGTGAAGTGGCTTGCTCAGGGTCACACATCTCAGAAGTGGTAGAGCTGTGATTCAAACTCATGCCTATCTGACTCCAAAGTTCGATCTCAGTCTCTCTCTCCTTCCTTTCTCTCTCTCTCTCTCTCTTCCTTTCTTGATAAAGTCTCACTCTTTGTCCAGGCTGTAGTGCAGTGGCGCAATCATAGTTCAATGGAATCTTGAACTCATGGGCTCGAGTGATCCTCCCACCTCAGCCTCAGCCTCCCAAGTAGCTAGGACTACAGGCTCACACCACCATGCCCAGCTATTTTTTTTTTCTTCGTAGAGACAAGGTCTCACTGTATTGCTCAGGTAGGTCTTGAATTCCTGGCCTCAGCTGATTCTCCTGCCTTGACCTCTCTGAGTCACTGTACCCAGCCCAAATCCCTCCTTCTACTACACTTTCTAAGGTCCTAAAGTTTAGGAGTCACATTCCATGCACATTTAAGTTGCTTCCAAACTTCATTATTATAAGCAATGCTGCAATGAACATCTTCACATTTTAGATTATATTTTTGGCGTAAGTCCCCAGGAGTAGAATTAAGGGTCATTTCTCATGACTTCCACTGCTACCAGTCTGGGCCGTCATTGTTCCCCTGGATGTCTGTGGGGGCCTCTTAACTAGACACACTACTTCCTTACTTCCCCCTGTGGTATACTGAAATTGGTTCCAATTCTTCACCTCTTCCTGCAGCTTGCCAAGGTCTCATCACAGATGGGGTAGATTTCTCTCTCCCTTAACTTTGGCTTTGGTCACTGACGTGCATTGGTCAACAGAATGGAGCATAAGTGGGCCAGTTCCTACCTGGGGCTTAAAAGTGTCTTCACTTGCCCTCTTGTGCTTCTGCCATCACCATTGAAACATGCCTCACTCGGCTCACCTGCTGTTTCTGGGAGAAGGATGAGAGACAGCTGGAGCAGAGCCACTCAACTTGTCTGCAAACCTGTGAGAAGCGTTAATCATAATTTGAAGTCACTGAATTTGGGGTGGCTTGTTACGCAGCATTATTGTGAAATCACACTGCCAGGGTTATCTTTTCGTATTTTCTTTTATAATTTGTGCTTTACGTGCTGTAAGACCTTGCCACTCCATGCCCAGGGAACCTAGGAACAAGCTGATGAGAGTACGGGAAGCAGAGGTGGTTGATCAGGCCACAGGACACCCAGATCTCTTCCCTGTTCACTAAGGTTGACCAAGGCCAGGGTGGCTCACACAGAGGAGGTGGAAGAAGCCTGGAGCCCTCACTGGAAGGAGAAGGGGAAGGGCCTGTTCCTAACACTTGCTATATCTCACTATGGGCCTCATTATTCCCA
>CAUYQG010219094.1:0-21706 GCA_963574415.1 Tarsius wallacei | reverse complement strand
TTTTGAGTTGGAGTCTCACTCTGTCGCCCAGACTGGAGTGCAGTGGCCGCTCCCGGCCACCGCAGCCTCGACCTGCTGGGCTCCGGCGATCCTTCCGCCTCAGCCTTCCGAGTAGCTGGAATTACAGGTGTGCGCTACCACGCCCGACTCTTTTTTGATTTATTGTAGAGATGAGGTCTCGCCAAGTTGCCCAGGCGGGTCTCGAACGCGCGGGCTCAGGCAATCCACTCACCTCAGCCTCCCAAAGGCGCAGGATTACAGGCTGAGCCACTGAGCACGGCTGGTGCAGATATTTCAACAACCGGCTGCCATCGGTGCCTCCCGTAAGTTCTAATAAACCAGTGTCTCTCCCTGCTAGACCTGCCGGTGACTTCTCTGGAATAGGCAAACATTACGCACAAACCCACTCAGTTCTGGGGATAGGGAGTTAAATCAGGTTTGCTTTTTCTACAATAAAAAGTTAAACCTGACTAATCAGAACTTTCAGCATACATATAGACGTATCTTTTAGGGGGAAAAGAGACAAGTAATGACAAAATACATTTATTATGGTATTATGGTATTAACTCAAGCCCATATCCTGTATTACCAACACATTCAGCTTCATTCATTAATATTATACTGTGACACTTGCAAATTATGTTACCAGAGTAAAGAAAGATAATGCCTTTCAAAAAGCATTCATTCAGTAAGTCACTCTTGCCACATACATTCGTACATATGAATCTCAAGAGAGAGAACATAGAATAAAAGCCATACACAGAATGCACATACGCGGTCTAACCAGTAAGTTTACGAACTCAAAAAAAGTGCCCCATACCTCACTGCTGAATATCACTACAGTTACCTTCGAAGTACTCCCCTTGGGAAGCTATGCGCCAATGTCAGTGCCTCGTCCACCCACCTTTAAAGCAATTTGGGAACTATTTTTCTGGAATGGCCAACAGAGCTGTCATCATATAGCCCTTGATGCCCTGAATGGCATCAAAATGTCTTTCTTTCAATATTTCCTTTATCTCCGGGTAAAGAAAAAAGTCACTGGGAACCAGACCAGGTGAGCAGGGAGGGTGTTCCAACACAGTTATCTGTTTACTGGCTAAAAACTCCCCCACAGACAGTGCTGCACCAGCTGGTGTACCGCTGTGATGTTAGAGCTCCTTTGGGGCCATTTTTGCACACACATTTCTCAAGAAAGATTTTCAGTTGAGATTCTCCTACCTGTTTCTCTATCGACATCTATCTGATCTGCTATGCCTCTCACAGTCAACTGATGATTTTGACGCACAATTCAAAGAATTTTTGCAACGTTTTTGTCAGTTCTGCCCGTACTGGCTGTCCTGACCTTTCTTCACCAGTGACACCTTCTTTCCCCTCAGAAAAAATGTGTATTCCATTTATACACTGCTGTTTTCTTCATGACACTATCCCCATAAACTTGAACTAACGTGTCCCTGATTTCACTTCCACTCTTGCCGAGTTTAATAAAAAAAATCTAATGTCTCTTCGTTGCTCTAATTCAAACTCCAGCACTCTCACAACGACAGCACTGATGGCCATTCCAGAAAGAGAGTTCTAAAATTACTTTGACGGGTGGACTAGGTGTTGGCATCGGTGCACAGCTTCCCAAGGGAAGGACTTCAAAGGGGACTGTAGTGATATTCAGTAATGAGGTACGGAAGCTCTTTTTCTAGGATGGTTCACAAACTTAATTGTCAGACCCCGTATGATACTATTTAAAGGGTGAGGAAAAAACAAAACAAAACACTGAAGTAATATAACTCATATGTTGCCAGAAGTCAAGATGGTGGGACTTGGGAGGAGAAAAGAGAAGATGAGAATTAGGAAGAGCTGCAAGATTTGGGTTGCTGGTAATAGCCTATTCATTCTTCTGCATGGTGACCATATAAATGTGTTCAATTTTTAATAACTATTTTAGCTAGAACCTTTAATTTGGGTTAATTTTCTGTAAGCATATTCCAGTTCAATTTGCATTTTATAAAACATCCATGAATAATTAATTTAGCAAGTATTTTAGCCATCTTATTAGGTAGATAACATTGTTCTTATTACTGAAGAAAGAAATTAGTATGGATGCAATAAATTAAAATCAGAACTGAGAGAGAAAAGGAGCATGGCGTAGGTCGGGGTGAGCTCGGGAACACCATCTGGCCCACGGGCCTCAGCTGAAGACTCTGCTCCAGCCTTTCTAGCTTGGGACCCATCTGTCAGCAAAAGTTGAGAAACAGAGAGGAACTATCAGTGCCCTTCAGCCCACAGGACTCCCTTGCGCCTCCTGCGCTCCAGAAAGGTGCCCGCACACGCAAAGGGAGGATCGGCTTTAGCTAAGAAGAGGTCCCAGAAATGACAGCTGAGCTGGCACCTGCAGCTCGCGAGGAACTGGACCAAGACGACCGCAGTGAGCAGCATATGTCCCGGAAGAGCAGAGGCGCACAAGCTGACCTGGAACCCTCCCGTCCAGTCTCCACAGCATGGAGGACAGCGGGGATGTGGCCACGGGAGCGGACAGGTGTGATCGTGCCAGAAGGGCAGGGCTCTGGGCTGATGGGCAGCCTCCGAGGGCCATGCAGTGTGACCCCAAGGTCAGAGGGGCTCCCTGGGCTGCTGGAGATGGGAAAAAAGCCAGCCCCAACCCCCTTCCACATTCCGGGGAGGCCCCATCCTTCCTTCGGGCTTCACCCGAATCGCTGCATGTGGCTTCTAAAGGGTGGCGTCTGCTTCACGTGGCACCACCCAGCGTGAGACTCGGTCTCTTCCCAGTCTTCCTGAGAACACACCCTCGAAAACCCTTTCCAGAGAAAATGTGTGACTTTAATCCTCTTGTTCGAATAGTGGGAAGATCATGGGAGGCTGCACTGCGCAAACGCATACAACTTCCAATTAAACTACAGACACTGCTTCTCAAAGCGTTGCCTCACACCCAGTGGCATTTGGAGCCAGAAGAATTCCTTCCTCTTATCAGTGTACCCTTTTGAGAATGTCGTCTTGACCAATTAAGTTCCAACAAATTCAATTACCGCAAAAGCATTTCTCCAGATAACCTTATATCTGACTCATCACGCTGTCCTATTTCTGAAATCAAACAGAATCTTACTGTTAACAATGTGTTACTGGTGAGCCACTGACTTACAAAACTGGGGTTTTTATGGGTGTGAAGGCTTCCCGTGTCTCGTCTGCTCGTGAGGAGGCGGCGTCAGCGCCATCGTAGCTGCCGTGAGTAAGTTGCAACTGCCCGTCCTTTCTAGTAACGGACTTGAAAGATCCAGTGCCTAGCACCCTTAGCAAGTCTGACTTCCAAAGTTCCTCCTCTTACTCACAACATACTCCATTTCATTTGAGAATGTCCAGTTAATTTTAAAATTAAGTAGCCATTTCAACCTTAAAAGGAACACTGTCAGCAAACAAACGTGATGACGGAAAGGCTCCCCACCTTGCAGCAGGGGCGCTTCCCACCCTCGGGGCCCCCTGGGCTGCCTCTCAAGGGATCTGTGACCTCAGATCGACTCTGCAGTGGCAACTGTGTGATGAGAAGTCAGCCCAGGCTCTGCTTCAGGTCTTGGTGAACCAGCCTGCAAAAACACTAAAAACTGTGCAAGCTTTACATACGTTCCCTCTAGGAGCTGCAAGACGGCCAGCTGTTACAATAAGATTGATTGTGTCTTAAATCAATCTTATTGTAACCCCCTGGGTTTGCTATCTTGTGTATGTCACACGAGACACGCCAGAGTGCCAACAAGAGCTTCAGTCCTGCCCTAGCCGAGCCGACACGTTTGTACAAGGACATGCTCTCTCGGGGCCCCTCACCAGGTGGGTGCCAAAGAAGAGGCTCCCAGAAAGCAGCCAGGTGCTGCGATGTCCAGGTGAAACAATTAGGAAGCTTCCAGAAGTGGGCATAAAGGAATTCAATATGAAAATAAAACGTGTTAACACTTTGGCGAAATAGTGTTTTTGCTTTCCTTGTTCTATATTTACATTAAGCTTTTTTTTTTTTCAAAGTATGCCTGTCTATGTTTCAAAATGCTGTTTAATTTGGGATGAACCAGCACAGCACATCGGGGGACTGTGAGAGGCTGCGAGCATCCTTCCTTTCCAAACTGAAATTAAACGGAATGCACCCACTTGGCTTCTTTGGAGAGCCGTAACTAAGAAGAGAGGTGCAGCAGAACATCTCCCTACAGAGGGACACAGGACTGCTCCCTCGCGAGGCAGAAATGTCAGAAGTCAGCCACGCAAGGGAACAGGCCAGCAGGGAGCGCCATCGGGGCTCTGGACTCCTGCTTGGGAACCAGGTGTTCCCAACAGCACAGCCACGCTAGGACTGAAGGAACAAGGAAAGGAACGCCAGGAAGAGGAGCCGGGAAGGACACATGGAGAAAAACACAAAGCCCCAAAATTAACAATTACAGGGCAGCATCTGAAAGAAACCAGGCTGGAAGACACAGATTTTCAGTGAGAGCACAGCGTTCCGAGTTCATGCCCCCAAGACGAAACGTGACTGGCTCGCCTGTGCGGCTCCTGCTGTCCCCTGGGCCCCGCACCACTACGGCTTCTGCGCACATGTCCCTCTGCATGGGCCCCTGAGTCCCCAGTGCTCCCTGGGCTCTTCATGGCTCTCCACAGAGCTCAGCTCCACCCGAAAGCACTCACCCCAGGGGCACTCCCAGCATCCATCTGCTCCCGCCAGATCTTAAGTGTAAGGGATGTGTTCCAGGTGTTTACTGCGGTTGGAAGCTCCATGGCCAGACTAGGCATCCAATAATTGCGTGTAATTATGTTTAATTATGTATAGATAAACAGAATAAACATCCACAGACTGAATGCATGTGTCCCTCCAAAATACATATGCTGAAGCCCCCATCCTCCATGTGATGGTATCTGTTTCTGGAGGTGAGGCCTTCAAGAGATAATCAGGCTCAGGTGAGGGCATAAGGGTGGGGCCTGTGATGGAATTAACGCCATCATAAAAAGGGAAGGTCATGTGAGAACACGGCCAGGAAGAGGGCCCTCACCAAGAACCCAGCCACACGGGTGCCCAGACCCCAGACTGCCAGAATCCAAAACCCAGGGGAATCCCTCTTGTTAAAGCGACCCTGTTCATGGGTCTCTGATGCAGCAGCCAACACAGACTAAGACCAATTCCCATGTGAAGCTGAAATGGGGAACAGCAGCAGGACATTTTGAAGTCACTCTGGACTTCTTTTTTAGTTATCAGAACACTTCACATGTTGAATACATTTATATTATATATGGGATTTTTTTCTGTGCAATCTGAGTAAATGGTCTAATTTAATTTGTTTTATTCCTTTTCATATGAAACAACAGTTCCCACCCTGAGAAATAAAGTCCTATAAGCGCATTAGGAGAAAGCAGGGCAGGGACAGGTTGAAAAAAGTATAAAAGGTGAGTGAGAGATACATGATTATAGTTCCAGCTTCAGTAATGACTGAGCGGCTTAAATTAGACTAACCCACCTACAGATAATAATTAGAAACTCTGGAAAAAATATTAAAAACACCCTTTGAAGGCATCGGCGACTAAAAACAGGACCAAAAAAATAGAGAAGATGCAGCCCTGAGAGAAGGGGACTGCACCAGAGAGCAATGTTAAGGCAGCTCTAAGGCAACTCATGGTGAGTTGGTGCTTTATTACAGAACTTACACACGAGAGTCAGGTTTATTTGTCTGAAAAGTGAGAGAGTGGTGCTCAGAACGTCCAGAGTGGCTAGAAATTACAGAAAGAAAAATCCCGGAATGAGAGCACCACAGTCAAGGGAGCGCCACGGTCTGCATCTAGTCTCCCCTCAAACCCTCACATGTTCCAAGGAGGAGGAGGTCCCCAAGGTCCCCAGGGGACGCATGAGCTGGAGCCCAGAAGAGCTGAGACCAGGGTAGACACCAGCAGCTGTGCCAAGTTAAAGGGCCACGTCTTATGGTAAAACTCATGTCCCAGGAACCAGGAGTTTATCTTGGACTACATGACAGACAAAAGACAGAGTAACAAAAAGAAACACCAAGCCACCATAAAGTTTAAGGTGATCAGAAGGTAATTTAGTTGCCTGATGAAAGAAAACACAACACTTTTCAGGGGAAGACAGCAGAAGGCAGGATTTTTCCAATACCTAATCCAAAAATGTCTAGTGCACAACTAAAATGTCTAAACACGTTACTACTATAGCAATATCTTAGTGAAGAAAAAGAAGTCCACAAAACAGATCCCAGCATATCCCAAATACTGGAATTAGACAAGGACTTTGAAACAGCTAATGAGTGCTTATAAGTGCTCACTGGATTTAATGGAAAAGATGCCTGTAATCAAACAGAAAGGGATATAACATAGACATACACTGACTGACTATACAAGAGAATTTGTAAAAATTCTGGAACTGAAAAGAAACAAAAGTTTGAGATGAAATCCACTGCATGAGTTTAGCATCAGATTGAAGACAGAAAAGGAAGAGTTGGTGGACCTGAATACTCTATCTCTGAAAAGAATAGAGAGAAAAAGATCGAAGTAAAATGAGCAGAGTCTCACGGCCAGGTGAGACAATACCAAATGTTCTAACGTGTAAGCAATGACAGTCCCAAAAGGAGAAATAAATAATCAACAGAAAAGCATTCCATGGAATAACTGCAAACTTTTCCTAAAGTAGGAAAAAATGTAAACTTAAAACTCCAAGAAACATAATAAATTTCAACCATAATAAACAAAAAGGAAACCAATCACAACTAAACTTATCAGAGTCAAACTGCTAGAAACCAAAATTAAAGAGACGGTCTTTAAAGAAACCAGAGAAAAGGAGAGACATAAATTACATCTAACTTCTATTCAGAATTAACAAAACCAGGAGACAATGAGATCATTAAATCACTAAAAGGTAACAAACTGACCCATAAGAAATCCATATCCAGTAAATATATCCTTCAAAAATAAAAGCTTAAAAAGACTATATTTATGTAACAAAAGCTGGAAGAATTTACTGCCAAGAGAATTGTACCACAAGGAATGTTAAATGAACTTCTTTAGGCTGAAGAGAAATAACATAGAAACCTTGAACTACAGGAAGGAATAAAAAGAAAGCAAAAGTTACAAAACGTATTGTGAGATAATTTATGTCTACATAAATACAAAACAGAATTGCATAAAGATTCATATTCTTATGATAGATTTGGACAAATGGGCAAAAGACTTGAACAGACATTTCATAAAAGATCTAAGAATGGCCAATAAAAACATAAAAAGTTCAACATCATGACACATCAGTAAGAGAGATCTCAGTTGGGCACCGTGGCTCAAGCCTGTAATCCCAATACTTTGAGAGGCTGAGGTGAGGGGATTACCTGAGCCCATGGGTTCAAGAACAGCCTGAGCAACTTGGCAAGACCTCATCTCTACAATAAATAAATAAACAAAATTAGCCAGGCTTGGTAGTGTGCGCCTGTAGTTCTGGCTACTTGGGAGGCTGAGGCGGAAGGATTGCCGGAGCCCAGCAGGTCGACGCTGGGGTGGCCGTGAGCATGCCCCTGTACTCCAGCCTGGGCGACAGAGTGAGACTCCAACTCAAATAAAAAAAAAAAAAAGAAAAAGAAAGAAAGAAAGAGATCTCACTTCCCCTAAAATGCCTGAAAGAAAGACTGCTGACACCACAGAGGGGGAGGATGAGGACAGGCCCACCCCACTGCTAAATAAGCATAAGAGTAAGAAACAGCACAACACTTTGGAAAACTGGCATCTTTCACAAAGGTAAACGTACACTTAAACCTAGCCATTCCACTCCAAACTACTGACCCAAAAGAAGTGAAAACATCTGTCCATTAAAATGCTGGTAACATCATGTTTCAGCACCATATTCATAACAGCCCAAACTGAAAGCAACCCGTGTCCATTCATACAAGAATGCATCATATATAAATACAATGCCACTGAGCAATAAAAAAAGAATGAACGGATGCGTGTAAACTCATGGATGCATCTCACATACACGTTAAGTAAAAGAAGCCACGCCAAAAAAGCCTAAATGAGATGAGCGGTTTCATTTTTATGAAGAACAGGCACAGCCAATCTACTCTGACAGACACCCAAGCAGTGGTTGCCTCTGGAGATGGGGATGGACGGGAAAGGGCATGAGGACACTCTTGGAAGAGAAATAACATAGAAACCTTGAACTACAGGAAGGAATAAAAAGAAAGCAAAAGTTACAAAACGTATTGTGAGATAATTTATGTCTATATAAATACAAATACACCTGAGCCTGATTATCTCTTGAAGGCCTCACCTCCAGATGCAGATACCATCACATGGAGGATGGGGGCTTCAGCATATGTATTTTGGAGGGACACATACATTCAGTCTGTGGATGTTTATTCTGTTTATCTACACATAATTAAACATAATTACACGCAATTATTGGATGCTCTACACCCTGACAGGAATTGTGCTTGCATAGGTGTGTACGCCCACCAAGACTCCCTGGATTGGACACCCACACCTGCACATTTCGTTGTATGCAAATTTTACCTCCATACAAAAATGTTACCTGCTTCATAGTTTGGCATTCATTTTTAAATTAATATTAAAATAAGAAATATATCAAATACTAATTATCAAACAATTAATGAGATATTAACTCATTTGAAATATCAGACAAATGATATGAAACCTAGTAGTCCAGAATTATCAGACATTACAATCAGATTAAAGTAATTAAAGTACTCCTGTATTATTTCGCTTTTGTGTTCACAATAAACCACATTCAGATGTTCATCTCTGACCCCAGAATAGTCCTTTCAGCATTTCTGAAACTAAAAAAAAAAAAAGAAAGAAAGAAAGAAAAGAAATGAAGAATGGGGTGTCTTCAGTCCTCAGCAGTTTTCTGTAATTTAGAAGTATTCTTCTCAACACTGTCAAGCGGTGTTGGTTTTTTTTTTTTAATCTAAAATATCAGTGGCAGAACATATTGGGAAAATAATCTCATAACAAAAGCTGCTATCGCTACGTTTAAAGTCAGCAAAAGTCTATTTAACTACTGGGGCACACTTTCTTCATTCTTGCTAAAACGATATTTATATGAGGTTGCACTGTAACATGTTTCCAAGCACTGTTTATAACTCTTGCTAGAGACATTCCCAGTGATGAGCTTTTTCAAGGTAACTGGGAGTAGCACGAAACTTAAATTTGAGTATAAAAAGAAAATATAGAAAAGAAAATCTCAACAACCGTTAATAACTAGAATTTTAGGATTTTAAAAAGTACTTTGTAGGGGAAGGGAGATGGGATTAACGGTACTCAATATCTGTCTGGGGACAGGGAGACACCTCTTTATCCACAAGGGTGCCCGAACGAAGCATATTTGTATACCTAATCCTTAGCTGCACCCCACAATATCATAATAAAAAATACTGATTAATAAAAAAAAAAACAACTATTGCATGCTCAATAAATGTGAAGTTCTTTCTGGTGGCAAAAAAAAAGTACTTTGTGAAGATGAGCCACACGTGGGAGTGAGAAGGGGAGGTGAGCAACCGGCCGCCGATGTGAGCCACCAACCTGGGACTCACGGCCTTTGCACCCGCCTGGAACTCCGGTTTTGATAAACGACAATTCTGAGTCTTGGCCCACACAGTCAGCGATCTCTCTAACTCCTCCTGAGATTTAAAAACCTCGTAATATTGAACTGGTCAGAGACAGAACAGGATCCTTAATCCACATGCTGCGATTTCATGTGGAAGCAAAGTTAGATTCCACTGAGACTTAAAACAGACCTACATACTGTGAAGGTCATATTTCTGAGCCTCCAAGACGATAAAGGCCGGAGGAAAGGGCTCACTTTCCTTTAATTTATGAACAATGCACTTCTACCAAATTTTATACCATCAATGCCACCTCTACGCTAAAACTGTTTTTCGGGCATGAGAATAAAAGTAGTGACATATTAGACAAAATGGGAGGAATTTGGTAATAAAAAGCCAGAGCCATCACCACCAGGAAATAAGAGTATGCAAGATCAAATCAGAAAAATACATATAACAGTTGGTACTAAAGTAACATTAGCATGTGAACTAAGTTTACTCTGTCTTTTGATTGCGTGGAATGTAATCACTCTAACTCAATGTCTGTGAAAACAAAAGTTTGAAAATGTAAACAGCACAACTTCAGACAAATCTCTAATTTCAAACAAGGTGAGGGGATAGAGGTGTTTCACTGAAATTACCTGCTGCATTGTACCGGAAGTCAACAAAAAGATGTGGTGATTCTCAGGGAAGACCCATTCTAGGCATAGATCTCTCACAGGAAAAAAATGCTCAGAGCCCCTTGTTAAAAATCAATATTGTTGAGTCTTTCAAACAACTTGAAGATGCAGAAATACAGTATGGGAACAGAACGTGCTGACTGTCCATCATGCAAGCCGCTTGACCAACAGTAGAGTGCTGGGCCCATAAAGGAGTTCAGCAAATACTGGTGAATAAACGAAAAGGATGAGTGAAATTAAGAAAAAAAGCTTTCATTTAAGACAGGGCAGAAAAAAATCTGATTCATGACCAAGACTTACAGAGCTTCTAACTAGAGATGAAACAAAGCATGCCTGGATATTTTTTTTAAGGCAGTTAAGTGTGGTTATTTAGGTGTGGTTGAGGTAGAGTTAGGGGAAGAGCATGGACTCTGGAAGAAAGACGAGTCTGGTGTGAAGACAGTGGCCTTGATGCTGCCTGGACAATCACCTTGAGACGTGACATCATAAGACTAAGCATCGTCTGTGAGGGGCGAGTCACACGGCATCGTGGTGTGCAGGGTGCTCACTGGGGCTTAGCTGAGGCGTTTCGCACACACGAGGTGACACTGTTCGAGAAATGCTTCCCATTGTCATCATCATTATTCAGAGCATCCAATAAAAGACTATAAAGTCTCGCTTTAGAGCAACGGAGTTAATGGCTGTGATATTTTGGTGGGGGTCTCAGTGGAACACACGCTTGGTTCACAAATAGCTTAGTCCTCCCATTGCAGTACCTAAATGGACACCTCGATAGCTCAGGTCACTCCTAATTGCCCCACGCTGGGATCTGCCCTTTGTCACGTACATAAGCCAACCACCTGCTCCTAGGAATACTCTTCCCCTGCCCCCACTCTCAAAAGAGAAGTGCCCCCTTCCTAGGCCTTCAGCGCCTGTCCTCTGCTCACTAGGCAGCCTCGGCTCCTCTTTGTCCTGTCTCCCACCTCAGTACCCTGGATTTCAGAAAGGGCCACTCTTGCTGGCGCAGAGGCCTTGCCCTCACCACCCCATCCCGTCACACTATACAAGCACAACTCACTGGAGACGTGTCCCTGACACCTCAAGCTAAAATCTGAACACGTCTGTCAGAGAATCACAACTAGGCCTCACGTATTGCACTACGGCGTGAATGTGTCTCCTCCAAAACGCAGTTGTCGAGACTTAATGCCCGGTGTGATCCTATTAACAGGTGGGGTCTAAGAGGTGATCAGGCCATGAGGGCTTTCCCTGATGTATGGGTCAGACTCTTATAAAAGAGACTTGGAACAGTGTTCGGTTGGCCCACCCGTCTGCCTCTGGCCTTGTGAAGAAGCAGCATTCCCCTTCTGGAAGATAAGATGCAGCAAGGCACCATTTTGGAAGCAGAGAGCTGCCCTCACCAGACAACCAAACCCACTGGACTCCAGATTCCACCTCCTGAGCTGTGAGCCATGAATGCCTGCTCCTTATAAATTACCCAGTTTCAAGCAAGCTGTTGTCACAGCACAGACAGACTGAGACATACAGCAGTCCCATAACTCTTGGACTGATATTAGCTAAAGAATTTTCTTAAACAGATTTAAGAATTAATCACCATAAGTTTTAATCAGAAAATGATTTCAAGGTTAAAACGATGTACCCGTATTACACTTTGAGGAAAAAAACTCTCTTTTATGAATGAAAAATTACGTCTTTTTTTTTTTCCTATACCACAGAAGCAGACTCTTTTCTACAAAATAAAAAAGAATTCTAAAAACATTATTTATGACAGACTCTCCTCTGGGATCTGGGACTAGAACCTTCTCTCCTTTAAAAGAGATCACCAACAGGACATGAATGACCACTGAGGCTGGGTTCCTTTCCTCCCCTTCGCCCGTTCTGGACCGTGGCGTGTCTGCTGGCCTTGGCTTTCCTATTCCTAAGACAGGAGGGACAGACCCACACAACGTGGCGGAGGACTCCTGAAACACCCAGAGGGAAGGCTCAGCCAGAAATGCTCTATCTTTTCAGCTGAATCTCAACGTCTTCAGCTGTAAACGGGAAGACTTAGTTTTACTTATGAAATCCAAAGGTCAAACTGAGAGAATACATGGTTCTGACTTTTTACGAAAAAAGACCTAAAGGAACGTACATTAATCTTTCCCTGAGCCAACACATCATTCATTTTCTAAGGTCGTCTGACAGCCACAGAAACGCAAAGCTATGAAGAGTGAGTGCAAAAGGCAATTAATGTCATTCTATCACTATTTTACATATACCTCTATTTAACTTTTAAATTTAAGAAAATGAAAAAACAGCAAGTGACTCACACTTTTAAAATAAACTTTACTCTTCAAATACCTAATAACCACAAGTTGTCTTTTCTGAGAAATCATAAAAACGTACTACCCAGAGGAACTTAAATCACTCTACAAAAAGGATGCCTGCACACGCATGTTTACTGCAGCATGATTCACAATAGCAAAAACACGGAACCAACAGTGCTGTCCATTGAAACTGAACTGGATTAAAAAAAAAAAGTGGTACATTTACGTGGTGGAATATTACGTAGCCATAAAAAAGAACAAAATTTTTATGGACTTCACAGCAACTTGGGTGGATTTAGAGTCTATAAGACTCGGTGATTTAGCACAGAAACAAAGAACTGAGTACCACATGTGCTCACTCATAAGTGGACCCTGAACATTTTACTGTAAGAAAGGGATTGGCAGTAGTGGAACACTGCCAGAGGAGGGGGGGCACATAACATCAACAAGGGTACCAGATCTCACGCCAAGCAAGCGGGGACCAAAGGGAGGCCCACACTTTACCTGTACAATGACCACTTGTGTATCTAATCCTGAATGGTACCCCACATCTTTAAAATACATTTTTTTAGAAAAAGGATGACCTGAGCTGCCTCTTGCGATCACCTTTAAGTATTTAACTGTCCATGGATATTCAGTGTCTGCAAGCAACTGTTCACATGGAAAGTGTGTTTCCTAGCACACGTCATGGAAAGGAAGCCAACAGCGCAGAGGGAATGCAGAGGAAGGAAGAATCGAGTGGGCATTCTTGAAAGTATCTGTCAACTGCAGAAAAGCCAACTGGGTTAAAAGAGGAAGAAGGAAACAGCACAGCAGAAACCTATCGCCACTGACTCCCCCAGAGGCCACTCTTGCTGCTGTGGCCTCTGTCCCCAGGGACCCCAAGGCAGGCCTGGAGTCATTCCCACCTCGGGTGTCCCCGGCCTGGGCCTGGACTCTGCGGACCGCTCATCCATCAGCTGGTCCCTGCTGGTCAGGAGAGTGCTGTCCGTGACTGGGCCAGGACAAAGCCTCCTTCTGGGGACAGCTCCTCTGGGTGCGTGCACCAGCCATTGTTCTGCTCCTGAGGAAACACATTAATCACCATCCAGGGGCTGCCCTGAACAGAGAGCGGCTGTCCGTCGTGACTTATGAGAGCCTGCTGTGTATGTGACATGAGATAAGCACAGAGTTTGGAGCTGCCCTGGAGGGGGACGGGGCATCTGATTTGGAGACAGAAGGGGGCTGATGCAGGCACGGATCAGTGCCCCTCCCCGCCAGGAAACACCACTGCTGACAAGGCCAGTGACAAACACCGAGGCGCTCCTTGAAGACCCAGGCATTATTTTGATCAGCAGAATCGGAGAAATGCAGAACCTTGAAACTCGAAAGAAAGGGAAGGGGAGAAAAAGAGAGACGGAAAAGAGAATTCAAGGGGGAGGCGCCTGTCATGGATTTTGAGAGGCCTCCCTGGCAATCAGAATCAGTTCAGCTTTCACACTGAATCCTTGCTGACAGAATATGCTCTCCCTGGACAACCATGTCTAACCACAGCCGAGTCAGGTGACTAGAATTAGGAAGGCCAGTATCATCCGAAGCATAAACGGTAAAATCACAGTTGCGCTATTTGAACGTCCTCCTGTTCAAATGGGGGAACCAACGTAGGCAGAGCAGTTAAAAAGCCTCGTTTTCCTTGGAAGAAAAAACGGCTTTTGCTTTGGCGGGTCTTGGCGCTGCCATCACAAAAGCTGATCAAGGGAAATCATTTGAACAGGAAACAGTGGTTGTGTTGTGGTTGTCGTCTTAATTCTCAACATAATTTCTTTTGAACCCAAAGCCATTTTTAGAAATAACGATCACATATTTTCAAACAAAAATCTGGACACAGCATTTGATGTGTTTCAGATGAGCTCTGGCAACAGGAGTCTCTGCACTGAACTGGGACCCACCCAGAAAATAAGGACCGCACTTCTGCTATAAACTTAGGAGCAATTCTCAAACTCTCAAAGACTGGAAGAGTGGATGCTTAATTAATCCAGTCAGATAAAAGTAATCATTCATCAGCATTCACATATCTTCAACCACTCTAGACATCAAGCCCTTCAGAAACTCTGGGCGATGAAAAACAGTTGCTTTTGGCCATTGTGTTCTAGACTGTCACCATTCATAACACTCACACACTTCCTTCTGCCTATCAAAACGGGGAACGTTATTCCAACAGGTATGAATGGTGTCTGTGCCTGAAACTTTAACTGGGCTTAAGAGAACGCACTCAGAGAGAACGATGGTCTCCTTTCTTTGCCTCCGTTTCCTCAACTGTCAATTGGAAAAAACAGCAACACTCAATGACAGATTAGTGTCGCTCAGAGCCCAGTGAATGCCACCATGTGTGTAAACTTAAATTACCAAGAGATGTAACAATTTCATCAGGGCTTAATATAAGTGCCCATTCAGTCCACTTTTTGTGTTGATCCATCATGCATTCACATAGGGGGCCAAGGGGCAGGAACTCCCAGCACCTCAGAGTCCCTGCCAGCAACCGCTGATCCCAGCAAGCAACACATCTGCCCTACACAAACGTCACTCTCAGCTCACAGCTGGGCGGAGCCCGAGAGGAAAGGTGAGAGACGTGGGTGGCTGCAGAAGCCACCCCACCGACTGCATGTGGCCACGTACGTGTGCAACACAGCCCCGCGCTCACGGCACCAGCCAGCCACCTAGCCACACTTCTGTCAGGAAACAATCTGTGGCTGCTCTAGGGAACACTCCCTAAACTGTCTCATTCCACACCTTGACAATGTAGACCAGAGGTCCCCAACCCAGGGGCCATGGACTGGTACAGGACCAGGGCCTGTTAGGAACCAGGCCACACGGCAGGAGGTGAGCATGGGCGAGTGGAGCTCCGCCTCCTGTCAGATCAGCGGCGGCATTCGATTCTCATAGGAGTGCGGCCCCCGTTGTGACCTGCGCATGTGAGGGATCTAGGTTGTGCCTTCCTTAGAAGAACCTTCACTACCTGATCCTCCCCCACCCCCCAGCCCCAGCCCCGGTGCATGGAACAACTGCCTCCCACAAAATTGGTCCCTGATGCCAAAAAGGCTGGGGACTGCGGGCCTAGGCTAGTAACTCAAAACTTTGGCAGTGCAAGAGAATCGCCTGAGACCTTTTAGACGTTTAAGAGTGCAGGCTATGCCTCCACCCAATTAGTCCACCGACTCTGGGGAGGAATGCAAGCACGGGTAGTCTTAGAACCTCTCCCTCAAGGTGATTCCAGCGTAGACAAATCTGAGAAACACAAACACATCAAAAGCAATTTCCAGGCATTCGAAGGCAGGACCTGGGATAGCCCTCGTGTATCTCCACATATCCCACGTAGCTGGCTTATCTGTCATTTGGTTGGTATGATCATCAGTTGAATTCGCAGAACTTTTAAGAATGTTGCAGCCGGGCTCAGTGGCTCAGCCTGTAATCCCGCACCTTTGGGAGGCTGAGGTGAGTGGATTGCCTGAGCCCGCGCGTTCGAGACCCGCCTGGGCAAGCGAGACCTCATCTCTACAATAAATCAAAAAATTAGCCGGGCGTGGTAGCGCGCGCCTGTAGTTCCAGCTACTTGGAAGGCTGAGGCGGAAGGATCGCCGGAGCCCAGCAGGTCGAGGCTACAGTGGCCGGAAGCGGCCACTGCACTCCAGTCTGGGCGACAGAATGAGACTCCAACTCAAAAAAAAAAAAAAAAAGAACAAAAATATCTTTTAAAGTAACAAACATACATACTTTCATGGTTAAAGAAACAAACACAAAGTTTCTAAACAATGAGATGCCACTGCACACCTATAGAATGGCCACAATCCAGAACACCAACAACATCAAAAGCAGGCGAGAGTGTGGAGCGACTTCCATTCGTTGCTGGTAGAAATGCAAAACAGCACAGCCACATCAGAAGACAGTTTGGCAGTTTCTCATAGGACTAAACACAGTCTTACAATACCACCCAGCAATCACGCTCTTTAGGATTTACCCAAAGAAACCAAAAACATGTGTTTATACAAAAACCTTACACAGACACTTACAGCAGTTTTATTCATAATTAACCAAGCTTGGACACAGCCAAGATGACCTTCAGTAGGTCAATGAGTAAATAAACTGTGGTGCATCCAGACAATGGAATATTATTCAACACTGAAAAGATATGAGCTCTCAAGACATGAAATGCCAGGAAAGGGACGAAAATGCATATTACTAAGTGAAAGAAGCCGGTCTGAAAAAGCTACAAACAGTGTGATTCCAACTATATGACATTTGGGGGAAAGCAAAAAGCAAAAAGATGAGTGGATGCCAGCAGTTTGGGGAAGAGAGGGATGACTAGGCAGAGCAAAGAGGATTTTTAGGGCAGTGAAACTCTTCTGTGTGATACTACAATGGTGGACACATGTCATTATGCATTTGTCCAAACCCATTGAATGTACAACACCAAGAGGGAGCCTCGTGCCAACTATGGACTCTGGGTTGTCATTTGTCAATGTAGCTTCATCGTTGGTACAAAATGGACCACCATTCTGGTGGGGATGTTGAGCGTAGGGGAGGCTGTGCGTGTGTGGGGGTGGGGGACATGTGAAAAATCTCTGTACCTTCTGCTCAGTTTTGCTGAGTTTTTTAAGTGAGAACAAAAACCCAAAGTTACTAACAAATTAGGTTGTCTTAGTATGATAATGGGTATCAGAATGCTTTGGTAAGCATCATAGTTAATAATAAAATAAAAATAAACAAAATCAGTATGATTGTTCTACTCAAGGTTGTTATTGAGGATTCTAGCCAATACTGTATTACACAGAAAAAATGGTATTAATAATGGAAAAAAGAGACAAAACTGAGATTATTTGCAGACCAAACGATCATTTGCCCGGAAAACTCTCCAGAGAATCAATTGACAAACCAACAAGAGAGTTTGGAGGCACAGCCAGATATAAGATCAGCATAGAAAAATCAATAACTTAATTACATACCAGAAAAACCAATTAGAAAAGGAAATGAACAATGAACTCATTCTTAAAAGCAACAAATCCCATAAAATTTCTAGCAAGAAACCTAATAAAAATGCCTAAGAACTATATTAAAAAGCAACCAAAGCTTACTGAATAGCCTTCAGTAGAGTGAACTATGTCAATTCTCTCACAAATTAACCTATGAATTCAATGAAATCCCAATTGAAAGTTCAGTAAGACTATTAATCGTATGTGGCAAGATGGTTTCTTTTCCCTGGAAGGGAATCCAGAGATAGCCAAAAAAAATTTGGAAAAAGAAAAACAATATCCAAATTCTTACAAAATTATAGCATGTTAATCTGCAGCAAGTGTGACTTGCTATAGAAAAATCCAAAGAACAGAGGAAAAAACCCAGAAACAGATTGTGTACATATGAATCAATAACTTATCATGAAATTGACTTTAAAATCAGTGTCAAAACAATGAAATATTTTTAAAAAACTGGGATGGGGCATTTGACTATCTATACAAAAAAATTCTATATAGCATAATCCCATAAAATACTTAAATTACAAACAAATGGCTTTAAAAGCAGACATTCTTTTAAAAAACTATCTTACAATCTCAATAGAATGTATTTCCTTTGTAATACATAAAATCTACAAGCCAAAAAAAGTATAATTTAGAGACAGACACAAACAATTTAAAACTTGTTTGTCAAATAGTAACATCTTTACTTTTTTTTTTTTAACATAACACACAAGTGGTAGGCTGGAAAAAAATAGTCATAGCATCTAAAAAGGAGGAGTAACATCCAGAACATGAAAAGAGGTCCTACAAACCAATAATAAAAAGTTCGGGCTTTGCAGATGCTGTCGCCTTGAGCCTAATCAGCCATGGCCAACCCCAAGATGTCCTTTGACATTGTCGTCGACAGAGAATCATCGGTTCACGTTTCCTTCGAGGTGTTTGCAAAGTTCCAAAGATAGCAGAAAGTTTTCACGCTCTAAGCACTGGCGATAACAGATTTGGTTATAAGGGTTCCTGCTTTCACAGAATTATTCCAGGGTTTATGTGTAAGAGTGGTGATTTCACATGACACAATGGCACTGGCAGCAAGTCCATTTATGGGGAGAGATTTGATGATGAGAACTCCATCCTGAAGCACACAGGTCCTGGCATCTTGTTCATGGCAAACGCTGGACCCAACACAAATGGTTTCCAGTTTTTCATCTGCACTGCTAGGACCGAATGGCTGGATGGCAAGCATGTAGTCTTGGGCAAGGTGAAAGAGAGCATGGGTGGTATGCGAGCCATGGAAGCTTTGGGTCCAAGAATGGCAAGACTGGCCAGAAGATCACCATTGCCAACTGGTGGCCAACTCTAATGAATTTGACTTGTTTTACCTTAACCACCAGACCATTCCTTCTGTAGCTCAGGAGAGCACCTCTCCATACCATATGCTCACAATATCCTATAATCTTTGTGCTGTCGCTGCAATTCTTTGTGTTCCACATTTTCCTTATTTCCTTCCAAGTCTAGTTGGATTTCAGAGAAACAAAAACTAAATAACAAAAGCCAAATAAAAAATAATTAAAAGATCAAGTAAATAAGGTGGACAGAGTATATGAAAATGTAATTTTCAGATAAAAGAATTATAAATGCCCAACAAAGAAATGTAAAGATGAGTAACTTTAGAAATGATACTCAAGGAGCTACAATTAAAATGAAAACTAAATAATTTTTTTCTCTATTATACTGGCAAAAGTTAAATAGTAACACCAAGTGTTGGGTAGGGTGTGGGGAAATGAGCATTCTCATACATTTTTGGTAGGTAGGAGTATTGACACAGCTTTTTTGAAGGGCAACTTAGTAGTAGCTATGGAAACTTAAGAAGTGCATATGGTTTGAAGGAGCAATTGCACTTCTAGAAATCTATCCTTCAGAAACACATGCACAGATGCACAAAGACATATGCACAATGGAGTTTGTTGTAGCATGGTTTGTATTAGTTATAACGATCCATCAGAAGGCAGGGGAGGGCAGTGGTGACCCAGATCTGACTCTCCCACAAGTGTGACATCAGGAGGCTACTGAGCCTCCCAGCACCCTCGAAGGGTAGTGTGTCCTGCCACACTGGCTCAAAGCAGGCAGCAGAGTGGGATGCATGGGTGGTCCCTCCTGGCCCTGTCCAGGTCCCACGATGATAGCTGTGTGCTGTGGGCAGGTTAGTTCCTTCCTATCCAAGGTCCCATCCCTGAGATAGGAACAATAATAATAATAATAGTACTGTACCAGATTGCTGTGAGCATCAACTGCAACAACCAGACTGTACTCAGACATTCCCCTGTCTTTTCACCAGGTTTCCATCAGAAAACCTGGGGAAACAATATGTGAGGTCAGAAAAGACGCTCTTTGGTAATCAGGGGCTGAGAGGAGAGTCAAGCCAGCTCTGCCTGCATCCTCACTGGAAAGGTTGGAGAGGATGACATGAACACTCCTGATCCTTTCACATGACTGTGATGACAAGGATAACCACAAGGAGTCTGGTAAGAGATTGGCTTCACTTCAGCCTCAAGTCCAACTAGAAAACACCAGATAACCTCCAGCTCCTCCTCCTCGTTTGCAGACCCCTCTCCGGTGTCCACCATATCCCTCCCCTTCTGCGTGCTCAGTTGAGTGTGTCCCTTCTTCATCCTCTGGAGCCACGTCTTCTGAGACCCTTTCTGTACCCCCTCGGGTCCCTGTGGCCTTCCATGGGCCATCTCCACCCACTGCAGCATCAGCACCCACACAGGTCACGTCGTCTCTCAGCAAACACTGCTTTTTCTTTTGTGTTCCAGGCTCTGACATGCATAGCGTGTGGGTTTTAATTCAGGGGTCCATAGCTAAGTTTTGGGGGACAGACACAGATGCAGACAAGCACAAAACTGTACTAGCTCCATGATGGTGTGAGCAGGAGGGAGGTGTTGGGAGCTTTGACAAGGGCCAGTCTTTTAGCTCTATTTGCAATGTAGACACACGCTTTCTACTTAGATGTTTTGCATGGCTGAGAAGGGGTGATGGAGATTATGGAAGGGAGAGTAAGACTCCCACAGCCACACTCCGGGGTGGCCCCTGCTCTGACAACAAGGCTCCCACAGCTGCTCAGAGCACATAGGGCACACAGGCGTCTGGCCCTTCCCTTTCCTTGCCAATTTGTGCAAAAGGCTGGAAAACCATTTGGCCAAGCAGGTGACTAGAATGACCCCTGAGCGCTCAAAGGAATTGTGCCAATTTGTAGCTCTTATTACAGAGTAATGTTATGTCTCTAAAAATGTGTGTGCACGTGTAATGAATTTATAAGGATCAAACTGTAAGAGTCTTGTGGTGGGGAAGCAGGGTACAGCTCTGTAACTTCATACTTGAGCTGCTTGGAGTCAAAGTAACCCCGTTTGGGACTGAGAGCTGGGGGCAGGAGAGTGAATGGCTCCCCTGGGGAGTTTCTCCCAGGCCAGGTGCCAAAAGCATGTCTCCATCTGGGCTTTGGGTCTGGGCTAGCAGGATGCCAAGTCTCCCTGGGGAGGAGACTCTTCTCCCTCCCTCCCACCCACACCCGTTCCTGCCACGGGTCAGAAAAACTAACCAGGGCCACTAACCAGGCTGCCTTCAGCCCAGCTCCAAATCCCACACCCAAGGGCCAGGCAGGCAATGCTTCATGGGGCATGACAAGACTACAATGGGGCCCTGGAATGGGCTCCTTCTTCTGAGCCATAGGGGCCAGGGTTCAAATCTTGACTCTACCTCCTTTTAGCTGTGTGACCTTGCAAGTCACCATTCCCTATCTGAGCTTCAGTTTTCTCATCTGTCAGACAGAAATCATTCAACTTGGCAAGTTTCTTGGGATGATGTATAGCATAATAATGCTTCCTCTTTGCCAGGTATTGTTCTAAGTCGATTACATGTATTGACTCATGCAATCCCACATCAACCCTATAAGTAGGTACCGTTCTTATCCCTGTTTTACAGATGGGGAAACTGAGGCATGGAGAAAAAATGTTTTGTTTTTGTTTTTTTTGTTGTTGTTTGAGTTGGAGTCTCACTCTGTCGCCCAGACTGGAGTGCAGTGGCCGCTCCCGGCCACCGCAGCCTCGACCTGCTGGGCTCCGGCGATCCTTCCGCCTCAGCCTTCCAAGTAGCTG
>CAUYQG010219088.1:0-16976 GCA_963574415.1 Tarsius wallacei | reverse complement strand
TGTACCATACAATGACTTTTAGTGTATCACAGAGTTGACCCATCTCTTCAACAATCATTACAACATTATCATTACCTCAAAAAAAAAAAAATCCCACACCTTAACCATCACTCCCTAAATCCTAGGAGCCACTGATCCTACTGTTTGTCTCTAAGAATTTGCCTATTCTGGGCGTTTCATGGTACATCCAAAATGTGGTTCTAGAGTCTACACTCTTAACCACTACCTGACACAGACGAAGAGGAGGTTGTCCATTGATAAGTCTCTGACACCTGTTCTTTCTCCAAACCCATAAGTGCTATTACTAAAAACATCCCTTACAACATGAGCTACCCTGTGACATGCTTCTGTTGTTGGCTGGAGGTGAAGCTTGGTAGCAGGTGGATGGAACACTTGGGGAGTTATTAGGAGACAGTCTAACAAAATGAGCACAGCCTAGAGTCAGAAAGATCTGGGCTCACCTCATACACTGTTGGTGGGAACATAAAATGAGGTATTTATCATGTTTTAATGATTTTTGAAGAGATGGGTCAACTCTGTGATACACTAAAAGTCATTGTATGGTAAATTTTTTTTTTTTTTTTTTTTTTGAGTTGGAGTCTCACTCCGTCGCCCAGACTGGAGTGCAGTGGCCGCTCCCGGCCCCCGCAGCCTCGACCTGCTGGGCTCCGGCGATCCTTCTGCCTCAGCCTTCCAAGTAGCTGGAACTATAGGCGTGCGCTACCACGCCTGGCTAATTTTTTGATTTATTGTAGAGATGAGGTCTCGCTCGCCCAGGTGGGTCTCGAACCCGCGGGCTCAGGCAATCCACTCACCTCAGCCTCCCAAAGGCGCGGGATTACAGGCTGAGCCACCGAGCCTGGCCATAAAAACATTTTTTAAAACATAGACTCTAGAACCAAGCTCTAATCTTGGGCAAGTTCTCCAGTGACTCTGCTCCAGGGTTCATATGTGTAAAGATGGGATAACAGTCCCATGCCTACCTCATAGCGTTGTGAAGATCAAAGTAGCGAATATAGATAATACAGCGCTTGGCATAGTGCCTGGTACATGACAAATGCTCAATGCATATTGCTAACTATTAATGTTAGCATCATAAAATGGTTTTTGAAGTTCCAACTGATAGATGGTGTTCATGATAGGGAAATGAAGGCAGGAAACAGGTAGAATTCCTCTTGAAATTTAAATTCATTGTTCAACCCTGCCGCCAAGGGAAATGAGCAATACAGGACAACGTAATGGGGCAGTAATTTGGATAGTAATGGGAGATGAGGTCATATGGTAGGGGGTGTTGGGGACACCTAAGGGCTAGAGAAAGAATATCGGTGCTGATGTAGGAAAGGAAATTGTATTAAAAAGGCTGCTCTGCCCTCACTGACAACAGATGTTGGGAGGTCTCAGACTCTGGGCTTCAGGGCCTTTGACCTCCTTGAAATTCTCTTCAGTTCCTTTGGAGGTCATGATCCCACACTTGGGTGAGCCCTGGTGTAGATTAGCTTCCTTGGATGTTTTTCTCTCTCCTTTCCTAATGCCTCCCATCCCCAGGGTCTCTAGAGGTAGGTGCTTATGCTAGTAAAGATGCCAGCAATTTTTCAAGGGAAAAAAGCTGGAATAGGATGGAAGGCAGGAGGCTAAGAGGCATGGCTCTGTGAGTGAAAGGGAATAACAAAACAGCAAGTCCTTCCCTTGTCCCATTGCTCTCAGGTTTAAGGCTCTCTGGGAAAATCATCCCCACTGTTGTTTGTGTCCATACTCACAGGCTCCAGGCATTGAGTATCTGCCAGGTGTCTCTCAGTCATCGTTCCAGGTGAGGAGGAGACCAAAGCAAAGTCAGCCAGCCTCCCTACCCCAAACTCCTTGAGGAGACAGAATCCAAATGAAGAGTCCACATGAAGACATAGAAGAGAGAACCAGCTCACAAATGCAAGTGGGTGGGACTGTAAACCAAGTGTGTGAAGTGCCAAGGCAATATGGTTCATGGTTACAGAGTCTTTTTTTTTTTTTTTTTTTAATTTGAGTTGAAGTCTCACTCTGTTGCCCAGACTGGAGTGCAGTGGTACACTCATGGCCACTGCAGCCTCGAACTGCTGGGCTCCAGTGATCCTTCCGCCTTAGCCTTCCAAGTAGCCAGAACGACAGGCGCGCGCTACCACACCCAGCTAATTTTTGATTTTTTGTAGAGACGAGGTCTCATCAAGTTGCCCAGGTGGGTCTCAAATCCGCGGGCTGAGGCAATCCACTCACCTCGGCCTCCCAAAGTGCTGCAATTACAGGCTGAGCCACCAAGCCTGGCTGGTTACAGAGTCTTTACTGTCATTTCCACAGCTCCTTTCAATAACTCGGTGCAGCGCATGGACTGATTCTGTTTTACAGCTAGGAAAACTCCAAGCTACCAACATGTTAAGCCATTTGTCACCAAGAGAACCCTCAACATTACTGTCTGTATCTGCGGGCCTATTTGTGTTGGATTCTGTCATGGAGGTAGGAATGCTTATGTCAGCCAAAGCTGTGTGTGCACATGTGCACACAGGAGCACACATATGTGTATACAAATGCCTGCACAGTCATGTCAGATGATGGAGACTTAATTGCCAGAAGAGAGTGTGAAATGACATTGGTAAGGACTAGGGGATGGAGAGAGCAACCCTGTGGCTCTGGGCAGGTTTTTCTTGGAGGCAGGAGAGAGCCTGGAGTGGGTTGTGTGGCTTCCCCACAAACACACATACTGCCCTACTCAGCCTGCTGTCTGTCCATCAGCTGCAGGGCCGCTGGCCTGAGCACACGGGCTCTTCTTGGCTTTGAGCCAATGGCGAGCTGGGAGCCTGTGACTTTGAGACTTGGCCCTTTTCAGTTTTCTTTGTTCAGAAAAAAGTTTCATCCTGGCTCTCTTCAGTGGCTGCCGAGGATTAGGAGAACCCTGGGGAGACTTGGCTATAGGACAGCTCTCAAAGCTGTGCTGGGAAACTTGAAGAGGGCCCATTTCTCTCTGTCTTATTTCAAGTTACATTCTTCTCTCTCTTCCTAAACCAGTTTTTACTGTTGCAAACCCCACTGCATAATCCCCTAGTGTACTTTTGTGATTCTGCAGCTATGAAGGGGATTAGACCAATATCTGGACCAATAACATATTTTAAGGACTGTTGAAATGGGTAATATGAAGGAAAGTTCAAATCTTAGATGCTCATTTTAAACAGTTGCACCAGTTAAAGCCACTACTTGCTTTTCTGGGTTAGCATTTCTCATTCTTAAAAAAAAAAAAAAAAGTCTGCTTTTCAGTGGACTGGAAAGAAAAGGGAAAAGGAGACTTGGCTGTTCTGAGCAGAGCCTGAGAACTGGATTGCTAAACAGCCAAAGGCTGTGGTATTCCCAAAGTACAAATGGTCCATTTTCAAGAATGTGCAACTACTTGTAGTTTCTCTAGTTTATTATTGTTAAGAAATGGAAATTGCCTCAGTTGTAAAGTGGTGTTCCTATTAAGGTTTCTTTTTTAGTGTTGATGGTTTTTACCTTTGAAAAGTACTATTTATTCCATGATTATGAATAAATTGTTTTTTGAGAATCTGATTGTATTACAATAGATGGACAAATTTTTACGTTTTCCATGAACTACCCTTTAGTGTAATCTACAAAAATGCCTTTTATCCATCTTGTTACCATGTTTCTTTTGGTACTTGGGGAGAACTACTCTGAACAGCTTCCATTAGCATTATTTCCCTGAGGACACATTAACAAATCAAAAAGCTGTAGACTACTACATATACACATATCAGGGGTACGTAGTTCAGTTTCTGTAATCCCATAGTACACAAATGTTGGCAGAATTTCAATGATTATATTAATCCTGTGAGATACTTTGTCATGCATGATAGATGATATTTACAAATTGAGGTCTGAAATGGTCAGAAGCTTTGAAGATGCTTTATTATGCAGTATGTGGAAGTGTTTATATTACTTGTTTTAGACTATATTGGCCAACCAGGCAGCAAAAAATATACAGTCTCATAATAGACTGCAACAATTTTATAACAAACCTGAAGGTTCCTGGGGAGTTTTTCCAGCCTAAAGCAACAAGGATTGTCAAAGGTTTTGCCAAGGTCTTAAAACCCTTTTGATACTTGGAGGGTTTGGATGTCTCCTGTGAAATGCTAATCCATTTAAATGCCATTCACATACCTGCGGGATGATTTTCTCAGTACACTTCTGTATTGTGGACTCAGAGCAGAATATGATAGCCTTGCTGTGAGGAACCCCTGGTCCTTTAAGGGCTCCACTTGATTAGTCAGAGAGGATTTGCGCATAATTAAGAATCACATTGAGTTTGAAGACTGGGAAGTGGAAGCCCAAGAAGGGTCACTGATTTGTTCTCAAGGTCATAGAGTCGGATTGACTCACTAGGCCTTGTTTCCTCTCAACGTGCATAACAGACTGTAGGTTGCTTTTGCCCTTTTACCCTGTAGCCCCAACTGTACACTTTAAAACTTTTGAAAGGTTTTTGTAATTAAAGAAATTCTTGGTTCACTCTGGCCCTACTTTCTGTGACTTCGTACATTTCTTTTTTTCTTCTCCTACCTTTCACCTTTAGTCTGTTCCTCCCACTGGGCCTCTTCCTTTCTGTTTGCTGCCCTTCTCTAAATCTTGTGTTCATAGTGTTCCTGAATTTTGGAATAGTGTATAATACTCTAAACACATGCAAATGCTCCTTTTGCATAAAGAGTAGGGCTTGTTTTATTTCTTTGGTGGCTATGGAGGGGGGAATTCGTCTTGGTTTCTCAAACCTTCCCCTATGATGCTAAACACAGCTATAGCCCTATCATGGATTGGTGTCTTTTTTCCAGCTTTATTGATGTATAGTTCATATACTAGAAAAGTCACCTTGTTAAAGTACATAATCCAGTGGCTTTTAGGGTATCTACAAAGTTGTATAACCATTACCACAATGCTTTTTAGAACACTTTTATCACCCTCAAAATTAACCCTGTGCACACCGTTTAGCAGTCACCCTTCATCCCCCTTTATCTCTCTCTGCCCTAGGCAACCGCTAATCCGCTTTCTGTTTTATGGGTTGATATTTTGAGGTCCCTGTCTGCAATTACTTTCATGTGATTTCATGTGGCTGCTTACTTGCTCACCTTGACAGTGACCTGCCTGATTTTTGTCCATTTTTTTCTCCATTAGCTTGACATGTCACTAACTACATTAGAGTCAAATAAACTTGGAGATGAGTTTACTCTGCACTTTCATTCCTATTCTAGAAACTCCAGAAAGGAACCTTGGACAACCTTGAAGTAAACTCCCTTCTCATTCTAATGTTTCACTTTTTTTTTTTTTTGAGACGAGTTCTTGCTTTGTGCTCAGGTTGGAGTGCAGTGACCCTATCATTGCTCACTGCCTCAACCTCGACTTCTGGGGCTCAAGCAATCTTCCCACCTCAGCTTCCTGAGTAACTACAGGCCCACTACCACACCTGGCTAATTTTAGAAGGTTTTCTTGTAGAGATGGGATCTGGCTATGTTGCCCAGGCTGGTCCTGGACTCCTGACCTCAAGCCAGTTCTCCTACCATGGCTTAAAGGCATGAGCCACCATTCCTGGCCTAACTTTCTGCCCACCCTATTTTTGTCAGATGATTGCCTACCCTGAGCCCTGGTGACAGGAAGCCCCAAGAATTGGAAGCCTCCTCAAGGCAAGGGTTTTATAACTTCAGCGCTGAGCCTGTTGCTTGCCTGCTACATAGACATTTTGTGTTCACTCAATGAGTGAACTTATGCAACATTATTAATTAGGATTAAATTACTCTATCGTTTTGACATACCAGTCATCATTAACTAATTGAGCTTATTTCTGCTCGTGTGTGTGTGTGTGTGTGTGTTTGTGTGTTCAATAACCTACTGTAGAATCATTTAAAAAATACAAGTAAAGGTGAATGCAGAGTAACTTCTGGGTGTCTCTCATTTTGTGTAAGTAGCAGAGATGGATGCCCTTCTCTCTAACTTTTGTTCCTTCTGTTGTGGGTCCAGTTTTTTCTTTTTCTTTTTTGTGAGTCGGAGTCTTACTCTGTGGCCCAGGCTGGAGTACAGTGGCATGCTCATGACCACCACAGCTTTGACCTGCTGGGCTCAGGCGATCGATCCTTCTGCCTCAGCCTTCCAAGTAGCTGGCACCACAGGTGAGCGCCACCAAACCCAGCTAATTTTTTGATTTATTGTAGAGATGAGGTCTCACCAAGTTGCCAAGGCTGGTCTCGATCCCCTGGTCTCAGACAATCCTCTTGTCTCGGCCTCCCAAAGTGCTGGGATTACAGACTTGAGCCACCACACCCGGCGCAATTACTGTCCAGGAGAAAACAACATGATGTTTTGTTTATGTTTTAAGGGGAAAAAAATAGAAGGTTTAGAGGGCCTATTTTTATTATTCTTTTATAAAAATGCTGTAGAAACCGGTAGTCCAGGTAGCTACTTTGATTCTTTGTAGTTCTTTATCTGAGGATGAGCATCCGGTAAGGAGTGCTTTCCCTTGCAATCCGGTACACTCTTGTTGTTAGTTAGAAAATAAGTGGAGGTAAAGGGATTTCCATCTCGAATCCTGCCGATTGCCGTAACAGTGGGCCTGCTGTAGAAGTTGAGAAAGTGTTAATAAAGTGTTAATGGAGATACTCAAGGAGTTCAGGGCATTTTGAGGCACAGCACATGTTCACATCCCTCTGGTATCAGCAAAAATTCAAAAGTGAAACCTGTTGGGTCATTTGGCTTTAATGTTTTCCAACAATAGGGCATTAAAAGCCACACACTAAGGAGCAGAATATTGAAAATTGCTTTGAACCTTCAAAGCTTGCTATCTGAAATATCCCTGCAACTTTCAAAAAGTGATAAGCAGGAAGTGCAGCAGTTCGTAAGACATGTGCTTGCTCTTAAGCAAATGCCTAAAATGCTCCTAATTTGTACCAGAGACCTTATCAAAGGGCTTTGCAAAACTTCCAGTTGGGCAATTATGAGTATTAGTTGAGCTTAACCTCTGAGTCATAGGGTGGGGAGTGGAGAATTGTCATTTCATTCTACTTTCAGCTATTAAGGCAGGTAGACTTTTCTATGAACAAACGGTGGGTAGGTGAGTAGAAAAGGAATTGATGAGAAAGGGGGGGGAGTTTGAAAGAGCTTCTCTTTTCAGGGCTGGCACAACTGTCCCTTTAAGAGCACTGTCCCTGCTATGCACTGTAGATGTGAGAGCTTGTGTGTAATAAAAATGTTATTTCCATCAGTGAAAACTGGCTTAGGTTAGGCTCTGGCTTTTTGCTGCAGCCACCCTCAGGCCCCATTGTGCTATGAAACAACTAGGAATCGAGCCTTTTTTAAAAGTTGCTTTTATTGTTAATTTTTAAGAGATTTTTACCAATACAGAAGAGAAGAGAAACTCCTTGTTAAGAAAATAAGTGACACACATCTGGGTGTCTGTGAACCTTTAAGTAAAAACTCGTTTTCATAGAAATGGGATCTGGATTTCTTGATGAGAAGCTTTTATGAACACTTTAAAAGACAGTTTCAGAAAAATGTTTTAGGACAGCAAAGTATCTGTCTTTCATGTCTGGTCATCAACCAGCATTTTAAAATAATTTTTAAATAATGCAATCTTCTCAGGAAAGACAAATAATAATCATTTCTTTATCAGTAAATGGAGATCACGACTGGTTTTCTGTAAAATGTGTCAAAGGAGTAAAAATCTTTTACTATATTTCGGCAAACAACTGTAATTTTTTTGGAGGAGGGAGAGAGAGAGAGAAGAGAGAGAGAGAGAGAGAGAGAGAGAGAGAACATTCCCTTTTATGCCATGTGTCTCAATTGATTTGTAATCATTCCCAGAAAATGTAATACACTGGAAGAATTCTGAAGGAGAAAAAGTAAGTCCATGTTCTTAACTAACTAGAGACTACATTTTGTGTTTCCTCTGAGAACATGTGAGATTTGTGGTTGTCGAGTAACCTTGAAGCTAGCTGACTCTGAAGGTTCTTGGTCTGGAGTAGATGTGGTTGATTCTGGAGAAAGGGTTCCAAGCGTTAGGCTTTAGGGTTGGCCAGGAGATTTATCTTTCTAGAAAACAACACCAGCATGTTTTGATTAACTTTATTTGTACCCTTGGGGCTCCTTAGAAGACAGAAAGGCCTTTTATATTTTAAAGAAAAATTTGGAGTTTCCCATTACCTCTTCGAAGCTGTTGTCCCAGGGTGAAGTGGCTTGGTGTTGGGGATACGTGTTGAGGGGATAAATGTGCTCATTTGGGATAGGAGCAACACTCATTTCTATGCAATCACCTGCAGTCCTTGGCTCAATTTTAGAATGACTTTTAAAATGTCATGGGAAGTAAATTGCTTATTTTGGGGCTTCAGTTTCTGTTGGGTGAGTTAATTGCCTCTCTCTATGAAAACATTGTAACTGGTATAATGGCTTAAGGTTTGGTATATTTATATTAACCAATTTGAAAAAAGAGAAATCAACTCAAGCATTTTTTCTGTCAAAGTAGTGGTATACCCATTAAACGCAAATTTTGTGTATAAAGATGACATTATTTATATTTAGAGATGATGGCTGCAGGCTTTTATTTGATGAGTTTGTTTAGATTACAAAACCTGAGCATATTTTAGCATCAGGGCAGGGGGGCTGCTGATTTTTCCAAAAAGACAGCAGTGATTTGAGTAAAGCAAAGGAGTTTGTAGTAATGTATGTATATGTGAGTTTTAAAGTCCTGAAACTGAAAGCAATTTAAAATAATGAACACCAGGATTCAAAGGACGATATAGTTGCCTTAACAATCTGAGAATGAGTTGCTTCTTAGCAATTTGTATTTATACTCTGTCTTGTTTGTTCCACTTGTCATGACAAACTCTTAGAAGAGCAATCAAGGCTAGTCTTAGGCCTAAAAAGTCAAGAATTAAAGTAGGCTTTTAGTTAACAGTTTTAAACTTTGCCATAGTTTCCAATTACATTTATATTTGAACAGGAAGAAGGCTTAGGACTTTTCTTAATTTCCTAGTGGTACTCATAAAACATACTGAATGGGAATTCACTTAAAGTAAAGACTAATTATGTGTGTATGTGTGTGTGCGTGTGTGCCTGGGTATGCGTGGATACATCCACATCCACACACACACAGCAACTAAATCGGGATGCCATAGTTGAATGAATTTATCAAATATTTTAGCAAAGGTTCCAGAGCACTCATGAAACAAAAGCATTAAGGGTTGCTTGTCATAGCTAATAAAGTTTGCTTGGATCACACTTAATTTTTCTGCTTCACTTCACAAAGTAATTGAAACTTCCTTTTTGCTTTAAGCTCCCCCCACCCCACCCCAAGAGCTACAGTCTTAAAAGAACATCTCTTTTGGTTAGCAATTCGATGGATTTTTTTTTTAAATGTAGAACTAGGTTCTTAAATAGTTACTGAGTTAGTGGTCATTCAGTCCTTAGAAGGGAAATTAGTTAAATCTGTAAGTGGCTTCTAGAGGTCGAAGAACATCCAAGGAGAAAAGAGACTTGTTACAACTGGAGCATTTCAAGCATGTCTTCTGTAGTAAGCCTGGAAATATGATCCTGGTCGAAAAGTAGAGATGATGGAACTGTCTCACTGGAACAATGCAGGTATGAAAAATAAGCTTCAACCTCAAAAACAAACAAAAACCCTGGAGAACTTCATAGGTACAGGAAACGTCCATTGGTGCAGATTAGCCAAAATGATGAGGTTTTCCAGTGCTCTATGTCTAGTTATTTGCTTCTTTATTTCAAGTGGTTCTCTAGAAAATTGCTTTTCTCCATCAAATAAAATAACCCCTGAATTCTTAACCAGCTCTTGCAAAATAGCTCCCCCCTCCCTTCCCTCCAGCCATGTTTTGTTTTGGGTTAACAGTAAAAGACGAAACAGATTGTTGACTTTACCAGAAAATTTGGGGGACAGATTTTGCTGCTGTTGCTTCTGACATGAACAAAAAACCTCAGATTGCATATCTTCTATTCTCAGGGCAAAAACTTAGTTTTGAAGCGATGTGGGTGGGTTTTGAGGAGTGCTCTTCTGTTTTTGTTTTAAAGCATTTGGTAAGAAGACACTTGACTTTGAAATTTTGTTTTCATATGTACTGGCTTGAGAGAGCTGACCTCCCACCGCCTCTCAACCTACCTTGTCAACTTTCATTTTTAACGAAGTAATCAACTAGTTGACATAACTTACTTATTTTAAAAGCAATCATATGGGAGTGATTTTACCTTTTTTTTATCAAGTTGAGTGTTAATTATTTTGATCTGCCTTTTGAATGGTGGGTTGTTAATAGTAATATTAGTCACAGCTGGTCTGTGAGTGCTCAACTCCAAATTCCTTGGTTCAATGCTTCATAGGTCACTAAACAATTTTCCGATGAAAATGATTTATTTAAATCCCAATTCTTGACCTCACGCTGCCCCCAATCCCTTAGGATTATGTGGTTTAAGATAATTAAATGCCCAGTACTGTACTCCTAACTATTTACTTGCTCTTCAAGAATCCTCATTTAAATACTCATATCATATGCAGAAAGAATGATTTATTCTCCAAAGAAAGCTTTGTAAATACTTCAGTATTTAATTCACTTTAAGTTCATTTTGAAAAGAATAGTACCATGAATTGAATGGCTGCATTATAATTCACAATGCGAGCAAGGTATTTTAAAAATATTTTGACATTCTTGACTAGGTTTTCATGTCACTCTTTATCAAATGCATTGTAATACTATATTACGTTTCTTTGCTTAGCTCACATTGTCTAATGGGAAAAAGTTTAATATCATTTAAGACAGACTGTAGTTATCTCATTTAAGTGACAATGGTTCTGTGAGAACTGTAACTTAACAGAAATATAAGAAAAACAGGAACTAGGGTCAAAAGCCCCACAGGGCATAAAAGGGTCATAACCTCTCTCAGTGGAGGCAAATGTAACTGATATACTTGTTTTTAAAGGGCACTTGATTGCAGGAAAGAATGCAGTAACAGGATTTAAAGCAAACATACAGCACTAACAAGGATTAAATTAATTATGTGTCCTGCTTTGGGTGGGTGGATTAAAGGAGGTGGTTTTATATAAAATTATGTAACTGTGAGTAGAGGAAAAATTAATTTCCTGGTTTTGCATATCATAAGATACTGTAGTTGATGACATTTAGACTGATTACTATGTTTAAGGTAGGATCTACACTTGGATATGTGAGCAAAATTAAGAAACCACGTCAGCATAAAAATAATGCCATGCACTAAATATTATGTTGAAGAACTTTTTCCATATCTTCCAGTTGATAAAATTACCATGCTCTAAAAAATCATAAGAGTAAAGTTCTAAATAATCTACTGATTTTTTAGATGATATGTCAGGTGAGTACAAAACACATGGAAAGGTGGTCAGTTTTACTAACAGTGGTCTTATGAATTGAAAACATTCCCTAATTCTTGTATATGGAGGGTAGAATGAATTCTCCAGGCAGTGTGGACATTTGGAGTTGTGTTAAATGTACTGCAGAGCTGTGTAAATGAAGTGTGTTGCAGCCTCCAGGGTGTCTTGGGCCTTGATTGGCTATCCAAATAATTGAGATTAAATTAAGACTTCAAGCTGGGCTCGGTGGCTCAGCCAGTAATCCCGTGCCTTGGGAGACTGAGGTGAGTGGATGGCCTGAGCCCATGGGTTCGAGACCCGCCTGGGCAACTTGGCGAGACCTCATCTCTACAATAAATCAAAAATTAGCCGGGCGTGGTAGCGCACGCCTGTAGTTCCAGCTACTTGGAAGGCTGAGGTGGAAGGATTGCCGGAGCCCAGCAGGTCGAGGCTGCAGTGGCCGGGAGCGGCCACTGCACTCCAGTCTGGGCGATGGAGTGAGACTCCAACTCAAAAAAAAAAAAGAAAAAAGAAAATAAATAAGTAAATTAAGACTTCATATGCTGCCAGGGGAAAAAACAAAACAGAAAACCACATCCACTTAACCTCCAATACTGTTTCAAGATGATTCACAGCTATAACATAGATAACATAGGTATTTGTTTTACCCTTTTATTTAAAAGAATCTCTGCAAATGGTTACTTTTTCTTGAAAGAGTCTAGGTATCCAGTTTACCCAGCTCAGTTCAGGTTCACACCTGTTGTCCCAGCATAATTGTTATTAGTGCCTCCTTTCACTCTCTAATGTGTCCTGGTTTGGACTATAATTTATGGTCACCCTAAAGACAGGAAACAGTATAGTCACAAAAGAACTTGATAATTAAAAATGATTTAAACTAGTTTTGCTTAGGAAGAAAAAGGTTAAGAGAACTTTGCATTCTTACCTAGACATAACTTAGCCTAATATTGAGGAATGAAGCACCAAGTTGATCTCCTGGTTAAGCAGGTTACATATATATTGGGGAGCACTTTGCAAAGAGTCAAGAAAGCCAAATAGCCCAATATCTAAAAGAATTACTCTGCCTGGACGCAGTGGCTCAGTCCTACAATCCCATTGCTTTGGGAGGCTGAGACAGGAGGATCTCCTGACCTCAGGAGTTCAAGGTTACAGTGAACTATGATTTCTGCCACTGCAAGCCAGTCTGTGTGACAGAGTAAGAACCCTTTTCCTAAAACAATAAAAAAAGTAGAATTGAGTCTAATTCTAATGGCACCTCAGGGCTATCATTATAAGCATCATTTATCACTCCCCTGGCTACACACAGAGATACAGTAAGAAACCGAGGCCACACCTCCTCCCCCAGAAAAAATTACGTGGATAGACTTCCAAACTGCCTCCCTCCATGTATTGCTTCTGTGTGACAGTCGACTGCAGAATACATGACTGCATTTTTCTAGGGACTGCCAGTGTTTTTGTTTTTGATATAACCAATACAGTGAATCTTTCATTCTTTGTGAATCTCTTCCCAGGGAGCCACAGAAGCAGCAAATGAGTACTCTTTTCTATTTTATCGATGCATTTTCTTTTTTAAGCTGGCTGCAGTGTTATAAGCTAAAGTATGAATTATGGTTTTGTGTCCAGTGATCAAAGATCATCAGCCTAGGGGGAACACCATAATACCTAGGTTGTACAGAAGTGTCCAAATAGAGTAGAAGAGGTGTTTTGGAATCAGATTTATGTGTTTATTGTTATGGCATATGGTTTAGTGGACTTGGAGTGAGGAGACTGATTCCTGGGCTGTAGTGAATGACCTTGGGTAAGTCACTTAATCCCTCTGTGCCTTAGGTCCCTTTTCTACTTTCTGGGGCTTAACAGGGCCACGGAAATCCTCTCCTGGGGCAAAAGAAGTGAATTGCTTGCTTCCTGGAGATGTATTCACTCATTCACCCTTGTTTCTCACTTGAGAAAATAGAAGAGGTCATAGAGGGCTTTATAAGTGCCTCAGCTTCAACCCTTGCCCGGAGCATAATGAGACTCAGAATGTGGAGAGTTCTTTAGCAAGAATGTGTAACCAAAGTCTAGTGGGAGGTGAGAAGGCCTAAACACTTGCTCCTCCCAGCTGGATCTGGCCAGCCCACAGGCGTGCAGGCCTATTTTTAGTTCCAGGGGCACTAGGGTGGGTCAGCTCCCTTTTGAGGGCAGTGTTTCAAACTGGAGCCTTGAGTGACAGTTGGGTTTCTTTTTGGGGGGGCGGAGTTGGCGTCTCACTCTTGTTGCCCAGGCAGGAATGCAGTGGCACACTCACAGCTGCCACAGCCTCAACCTGCTGGGCTTAGGTGATCCTTCCATCTCAGCCTTCCAGGTAGCTGGAACTACAGATGCACGCCACCACGCCTGGCTAGTTTTTGTGATTTATTTTTTGTAGAGACAAAGTTTCACCAAGTTGCCCAGGCAGGTCTTATATCCCCGGGCTCAGGCAATCCTGTCACCTTGGCCTTCCAAGTGCTGGGATTATATGCTGAGCCACTGCGCCCAGCCAACAGTTGGTATTTTGTCACTGGTGTAAGTTTAAATTGGTTTCCAAGGCTGGGCGCAGTTAGTCGTTCCTGTAATCCCAGCATTTTGGGAGGCCGAAGCGGGAGAACTGCTTGAGTCTAGGAGTTTGAGATCAGTCTGGGCAACATAGTGAGACCTCATCTCTACAAAATAAAAATAAAAATTAGCCAGGCATGGTGGCACACAAATGTAGTCCCAGCTACTTGGGAGGCTGAGGAGGATGAATCTCTTCAGCCCTGGAATTCAAGGCTATGGTGAGCTGTGTCTGTGTCATTGCACTCCAGCTTGGGTGACAGAGTGAGACCCCCTGGCTAAAAAATAATAATAAGTGAGTAAATTGTTTTCAAAGCAAAAGGACCTCCAAAGGGGTCCTGTTCATTACCTCTAGAAATGCCCCTCTCTCATTAGACTTGGCAGGCCTCCAGCCCTGCAGACGTTATAGACTGAAAACTCTGCTGGTTCCCAGCTTTCAGCATCCATGGGTTGCAGTATACAGACTGAACCACCCTGCAGAGGTAGATATAGAGTTAGTCACACAATTTAGAAAAATATAGCTAACCTATTTGGCCTGCAGAATGTAGGAATCACCAGCAGACTTGGAGAGGCAGAGTTAGGGGAAAAAAAGTTCACTGCAGAAGGAGTCAAGTGATCAGAAGATCTTCCTGTGAAAGCCTCTGAGGACTGCAGTTTGATTAAGAAATGAATCTGTCAGCTGTGGCTCTGAGGATGCTTAGATGAATAAGATAAACCCTTGGTTCCTGGTGGAGCACCCAGTCTAGGCCCTTGTTTAGGGACTGATGTTCATTAGCTCTCCCCTCCTTCCAGAGGCTCCTGGGTGCCCCTGAGATGCCCACAGAACCATGGGAACAAAGAATCTTGGAACCTTTATGAACACTGGAGCCAGAGTGGAGTGCAGAAGTCATCTTACAGATGAGGTTATTGAGATCCACAGGGGGAAATACGACTTACCTGAGTCACCCAGCCACTTTTTGGCAGAGTAAGGTTAAGGACCAAAGTTTCTGATCTTTGTTATTCTTTAAAAAAGATCAGAAAGTCTTTAAGAAATGGATACACATATTTGGGGTCACAGGTAATATTTTGATATATGCATATAATGTTCAACAACCGAATCAGGGTAATTAGGATATCCATTACCTCAAATATATATTATTTCTTTGTGTTGGGGACATTTGAAATCTTCTAACTATTCTGAAATACACAATTTAATATTGTTAACTGTAATTACCTGTGCTATGGAACACTCAAACTGATTCCTTCTATCTCACTCTATTATTGTTCTTTAAACGATGTCATGCAACTTTGTACTTCCTTTTATGGGGACCCCAACAGTATATTTGGTGTGATGTCTTAGTCCATAAGTGAGAAGGGTTCACCATCCTATTAGAAATCATTCTGATATATATATATATATATATATATATATTTTTTTTTTTGAGTTGGCGTATCACTCTGTCACCCAGACTGGAGTGCAGTGGCCACTTTCGGCCACCGCAGCCTCGACCTGCTGGGGTCCAGCGATCCTTCCGCCTCAGCCTTCCAAGTAGCTGGAACTACAGGTGCGTGCTACCATGCCTGGCTAATTTTTGATTTATTGTAGAGATGAGTTCTCACCAAGTTGCCCAGGTGGGTCTCAAACCCGTGGGCTCAGGCAATCCACTCACCTCGGCCTCCCAAAGTGCTGGGATTACAGGCTGAGCCACCGAGCCCGGCCCATTCTGATAATTTTTAACTGCACTGGCTCACTGAGATTTCCCTGCCACTTTTTCTGCCTACACGTTCTCATGTGCTGACTTCTGTTCTGTTCCCTGAAGATCCCATGCACTGTAGTGCTTAGTGCTGGTTGTAGCACATCCCAACCCTTTGTAGTTTGAGAAAATCCGTGGTGTGCTCTACAAGTGAGACAGTATTCAGTGTGCAGAAAGTAGTTGGCAGATCTATAAATCCATAGACTTATTGGAAATATCTCTCAGATCCACAGGCTGGGAACCACTGAACTGAACCATTGAAAACATATGTGTGTGCTTTTAATGTAATGATAACATTTGGAGCTTTGGTCTTGGAACTTGATACTCTGATCTGAAATGCTTTTATACTTGAATCATCTTGGTGTGTACCTGATTCATGCTTTCATTACATGCTTTTGACCTCTGAAATCCGTGAAGCTGATATGGACTTGAGAAGGTTGCTCTCATAGCTTGTAAACACTTGGAGGGCTGATGAATGCTCCACTGACGTATTAGATCCCTTCTGTCCAGCTCTTGAGCGATTGCTTATTAACATTTCATTATCCAGTCATTTGCCATTCCTGATCTTACTAAAACGTATGCCCTCTAACCTAACATCCAGTATAGGACATTGCTCCTTTTGCAGAGAACAACATGTGAAGCAGCTGTAACTATTTAGGAAAGATGAGTAATGCAGAAAATAGTGCATATTTGCAGGTTTCAACAGGCTTGTTTCCTTTTCTACCAAAAACTACAGAAAAAACAAAACAAAACTCAGTGTATAGGTTTAGAAGATCTTTGGAAATAAACTCCTTTTGACTTTCATTTATTTAATGGGAATGGAAATTCCTAAGATGTTAGTGTTTTTTTTTGGGGGGGGGGGTGTTTTTTTTTGGTTGTTTTTCGAGTTGGAGTCTCACTCTGTCACCCAGACTGGAGTGCAGTGGCCGCTCCCGGCCACTGCAGCCTCCACCTGCTGGGCTCCGGTGATCCTTCCACCTCAGCCTTCCAAGTAGCCGGAATTACAGGCATGTGCTACCATGCCCGGCTGATTTTTTTTTTTTTTGATTTGTTGTAGAGATGAGGTCTCACCAAGTTGCCCAGGCAGGTCTTGAACCCGCGGGCTCAGACAATCCACTCACCTCAGCCTCCCAAAGCGCTGGGATTACAGGCTTGAGCCACCATGCGTGGCCTAAACTGGTCTCTTTTGTATTTTTTTTGAGTTGGAGTCTCACTCTGTCGCCCAGACTGGAGTACAGTGGCCACTCCCAGCCACCGCAGCCTCAACCTGCTGGGCTCAG
>CAUYQG010219086.1:0-28780 GCA_963574415.1 Tarsius wallacei | reverse complement strand
GGGCCAGACCGAAAGGAATGGAATCGAGTTAGTAAACTAACAGAACCAATCTAGTACACTTTGAAACTTTTCATTTAAGTTCAATGTCCTTTCAGTTCTGATTTCTGGCTGTTTTCTTTCCCCAAGCTGGCAAGTTCATTCAATGGGTCAGTTTCACCTCTTGGTGTTGTTACCTAGAGTCGCCAGCAGGTGGTGCTGTCTCAGGCTCCAGGTGGTCTTTATCTCAGTTGCTCGTCCCACATTGTGGGGGGTGGGTGGGGGGGAGGTGGGGAGGTGGGGGGGGGGCAATCGGGAGTGGACTCACAGGAGGAGGGCCAAGGCTCACCCGGAAGTCAAAGCGGCAGTGGTGGTGTCAGTGGCAGCGCAGCGATCTTAGCCTCAGCATAGCCTGTGTGGAGGGGTGGATCACCTCCGGCACAGGCTGCGCGTTGAAGGTGTCTGGCCACAGCAGTGACATTGACGTGTGTCTGGACTGTGCTGGAGAGCCGGGCCAAGCTGCTTGTGGTGGTGGCAGCAGCAGCGGTGGCGGCGGTGGGGGGGGGGGGGGGGCGGTCAAGCCGCACGCAGCGGCGGCGAGCCGCAGTCCCGCTGTGATGATGAGTGGTGGTGGCAGCGGTGCCTCTTCTACTGCCGGTCTGCTGTGATGTCTCTGTGGTGTCAGTGGCCGAGTTCCATGTGGGGAGCGGGCTCCCAGGGAGAGAGTCCGAGTCTTTCTGTGTCCTCTTCTGCGGAGGTCTCACAGACCATGCTGCCCGGTTGCCATCTTGGCGGAAGTCTCTACCCTCAATTATTAACAATGGGTGTTAACGTCATGAATTTTTGCCTGGGAGAAGGCTGGGAGATTGGAAACTAGTGTTGAGTCTTCAGTGAGTAGAAATTGATCAACCACAGAAAGAAATGCGTTTTCATGGATGTGTACATCAGCTAGGCCTTTCTCCCAGGGGATCAGCTCTAGACTATCTGAAACAATGAAAGGAAGAAGTGTAGGTAATCATCAAGTAGTCGATGTATTTGGGGCTCATCTAGGCCACGATCAGGGAAGTCTCCTGATTTGATCCTTGTCCCAGATCTTCTCACAGAATTGTTCACATATGCTTTTGATCTTGATTATAGCATCCTAAATTGTCTTTCCAAATGTCCATTCTTCTCCTTCTGCACATCCCTCAGCACCAGATCTTATCATTGGGCACACAGTATCTTTCTGAGCAATATCTTCTGTATTCAAGGTGGTGAATTAAAAATGTTGTTAGTAGCTGGGCATGGTGGCATGCATCTGCAGTTTCAACTACTTGGAAGGCTGAGACAGAAGGATCGCCTATAGGTCAAGGCTGCAGTGGCCATGAGCATTCCACTACTCTCTAACCTGGACGACAAGAGTGAAACTCCAACTCAAAAAAAAAAAAAAAAGAAAAAGAAAAAGAATGTTGTTAGCATGACCGGAAGTGAAGATTTAGGTACTACTTCCTGCTTAGGAGAAGTTCAAAGATCAATAAACCCCTTATGCAGTATCTCATGACCTCCATAAGTTACAGACAACAGTGAAGACAGAGTGACTTGGAGATCAAGGCTACTACTCCATGTTGTGATTGGCCGAGAGGTTTTTAGAAGTTCTTGCAGAAATAAAATGCATTATCATGGAAGCGTACATCAGCTATACCTTTCTTTTAGAGGATTGGCTCTGGACTACTTGAAAAAATGAAGCAAGTAGATTCAGTTTAAATCAAGGAAAAATAGTCTCCAAAATTTGTGACTCTCCTGTATCCCAGCTTTCCTACTAAATGGACTCTTGTTCTGGTCTCAAATGCTTCAATCTCTCATTTGATGCAGGACCTTTGCACTTCCTGCTCTCTCTACACAAATGCTCTTCCCAGACCCTTACACATAGTTATGCATTCTCATTTTTCTCATGTCAATTTAAATGCCATCCTCACAAAGAGATAGTCTTTGAACAATCAATTTAGAGCAATTCCACCCATGCCTTTATTTCCTTTATTATACCTATCTCCACTTGTTCACTTCTCTGTTCATTTTTTGTCACTTCCATTAGAGTAAAAGCTTCTCTGAAGCAGGAATTTTTATGCTGCCTGTTGTTGTAGACTGAGTGCCTAGCACAATGCTGGTGCTCAGTAAATATTTGTCAAACAAAATGGCAACGTGAGTGTCGTAGAGAATACTGCATGTTTAAGAATATAGTTCAAAGATTTGTGTTTTAACACTTTTGTTGCCTTTCTCGACACACTCTCCTTCAGTGCTATAAGCACCTTGAGAGCTCATCTCACCTATCCCCTCTCCCATCACAGTGTGTTTGAAATTTTAATACAGTCACAAGTCACAAAAATGAACATGTTTTGTGGACGCAGAAGCATAGTGATGCCCCTCCCCCATAGATGTCAATGCCCTAATCCCTAAGATCCATGAATGTGACCTTGTGTGGAAAAAGGACTACACATATGTGATTAAGGCAAGGATCTTGAAATGGGGAGATTATCTTAGATTATACAGTTAGGTCCAGTGTCATCACAAGGGTCCTTATTTCAAGAAAGTAGGGAAGTCAGATGCCGAGAAGGAGATGTGATGGCAGAAGCAGAGGTCAGTGATACAATTGCTGGCCAGAGGCCACAAGCCAAAAAAGGTGAACAGCCCTGAGAAGCTGGAAAAGACAAGGAAATGAATTCTTCCTTAGAGATTCCAGAAGGAATGCAATCTTACAGACACGTTGGTTTTAACCTAATGAACCCCATTTTGGATTTTTGATCTTCAGAACTGTAAGATAATAAGATTCTGTTATTTTAAGCACTAAGTTTGTGGTAACTTGTCACAGCAGCAATAGAAATTTTATACACTTAGTTCCGTACATTGAGTCCTATTTACTCTAGCTTTCTCTTCATCCCTGTTCCTTATTAGCTAGACTCCCCAACTCAGACAGGTGGCATCTCTAAAAAGAAAGTTCTAGAGTGTGGGACTGTCCCACCAATCTACATGGATTGAAGGGAAGCAGAACAGAGGCTTATGGAAGATCACCAAGAACACTGGTGATTGGAATTGGAAAAGAGAGAGAATAGGACTTAAAGAGCGAGAAGTTACTCCTCTCTTAAGTTGGTAAAGAATAAACTTCTGCTCTTGAAAAGTCACAGATATTGTCATAAATTACAAGAAGAAAGAAAAAAGAAAGAAAGGAAAGATGAAAGGAAGGCAATTATGACTACACGTGTGTTTCTCTGACAAGCACCCTTGGAGCCTCTCCAAGTCTACGCCTACCTAACGTGCCACAGGAAAATGCTGTATGATGATCCCTGTATGATGGTCTCTTTCAATGCCAACTTTATTGGATTCTATCATCAAGGTTTTATTTCAGAAAAGTTTTTGTTCCAATGACTTGAGGATAATATGGAATTGACCTTAGCAGTCCTTTAATCCACATTGTGATTGGCATCTTGAAAAAGATATTATTGGTGCTCCACGGGCTGTCTTGTGGGAGTTGGGAAGAGGAGAATGGTGGGACAGTGAAATATTTACAGAAGAATTCAAGGTCTCTGTATAAATATAAAGGTTGTTATCATGACAAAAATTTTCAAAATTAAAACAAAATTTAAAAAACAAACAATAGAAAAGGAGATTGTTTCTGAGGTCAGGCGGTTGATCTAAGACATAATTAGGCCAGGGTTCATGTGACTCAAGATGCCCAGGATATTACATGCTCAAGATCTCCTTAGCAGGACCTAGTACATTCGGCCAAAAAGTTGTGTACTAGTGTCAGTTAGTCAGGTCTTTGCTGGCAGGAAGATGGGGCACACACATCTTACGACCACACAGGCTTAGCATTGTTCCTGGGATGGAAAGGGAGAGAGGTCTGGGGACGGATCGGGCAAATACCCCATAGGAATGAGTCTGTATTCTCTCATCTCACTCTGCCCTCCATCACCTCTCCATATAAACCTCAGTTCTCAGATCACTGAGTAGGATTGAGAATGCTGTGGTTCCACTAAGTGACAGAAACAAGACAATTATAGGGTGTTGAAATCTTCCAAGTCTTCTGAAAGAAAAAGAATACTTGCAATTCTTTGAGAATGCAGGTCCTTCAATGGAGCTGCAAATAAATGGGGTCAACATCAGAAAGCATTTGTTTGCTTTATCATGTTTAATGGCACGTCTTCATTGTGTCTTTGGTGAGGAAGCTCATGCTTCAGGGAATGGTGTGATTCACCAGAAGTTCTACCACAAACTTCTAGGTTATGAACATTGGTGGTCTCATAGTCCCTGCCAGCCGGGACTCCTTAGGAAGCCCTGAGGGGGACCAACAGTATCTCTTTTATCTTGTCTTAGAGCCTCTTGCTAGGCTAGCTCTGTCTGCTCCTTTATGTCTGGAATATTTCCTTATTTTCTACAGGATCTGCCTCTCTATTCCCTCCCAAGTCTCTAGCTCTAATCCACATTTCTAACCTCTCTAAGTAGATTTCTGGTTCATTTGATTCCTGGACAACTTGGCTCTCTTGCTATCACATGACGTTAGAACAGAGAGGAGGAATGTTTGTGTGTTTGGTTTTTTTAGGAAAAAAGGGATAGATGCTCCTAGTCCATGTCAACTTTCATGGTGTTTCACTTTCTCCAAAGAAAAACACACCATATGCACAAACACATCACAGACATATATGTACATACCAATACATACACTTGTGTGTATCCACACAACAGACCATGAATTCACACCACATATAGATGCGTGGCGGACATACACATACACTTTTTGCTGTAGATATTTCATTCTTCTGGAAAATATTTTTCATTTTTTGGGCTCTTCTTCTCCCAATTAGTGAGAAGGAGCTTTCCAGTTTGCTTTTAGAGAAAAAAATACATATTCTCCTTTAGCACAAATTCATCACTTGTGAGACAGTTTTTTTTTTTTTTTTTTTTCCAATTAGGAAGAAGGAAGTTCCAAGTCTTTTTTAGAGAAGGAATAAATATTCTGCTTCTCAAAATGCATTTTCAGCCAAAATATGCCATCTGGGGGTTGTTAGAAATTTTAGTAAGTTTATCTTTATAAATTATCAAAGCTGCACCTGTTATAAATGTCCTCTGACATAAAACCTTCTAGAAACTTTGGAAACAACACTGGATCATTACATGTTGGTTACAGATTGAAACTTATTTCATCATATGTCCATTATAAACAGAGTGCTATATGATGTTTAATTAAAGCATAAGACTCATTTAACTTAGCAACGGAATAGCCTCAACCAACAGAGGATAAAAAGTTGGCCTTGAGGAGAGTAATAAACTCCACTTCTTGGGCCTTACTCTATTGGACTATGGGATTCAGCATTGAGTTAGTCAGGGAATTTATTTATTAATGAATTCAACCAGCATTACAGGTACTTTTTAAAAGAGTGAGTCAGCTAAAAGTTGGAGGAAAGTCTGCTGAGGATTCAAAGAAAATAAAGTCTATGCACCTTCCACTCTAAGCTACCTTTTCTATTTTGAAAGAAGAAATCTCTAAATCTCTAGACTTTTATAAAGAACACTTACTGTCATTTGAATGTGTCTCTTCATTTCCAATCTATTCTGAAAGCATCGTCCTTCCACCACTCTGCTTTAGTAAATATTTATAACCCAATCATCTCGAGTCCATTGGACTCCATCACTTGTATGTTTCAATTATTTAAAATCAGGATAGCATCTTCTGGGCAGCTAATGAAGTCTCGATAGATATACATTATTGAAACATATTGTTATTTATTCACTTAATAAATCAAGCCTGTTGGGGAAACTAGATGCAATTCAAGTACTAGAAATGAGGAATAATGATGGCATAGATCATTTCTGAATCACTCTAGCCCATTTTACAGCCTGCAAAATACACTGAATTCCATAAAAGTGACAAATGACACAACATTGTAATAAATAGCTATAGTTTGTGCACTGTGAATTGGAGCTTAGATTCATTCTGAAACTCTCTGTCAAAAGGGAAGATGAATTAAGTATTGAAATCATATGCTGTAAAAGAAATTATATATATTTTCCATTTATCCTGATTTATTATATGACATCATGTGCTTAAGTATATGTAACCTTTCTAAATTGAGTTGATTTAATGTTAAGAACAAATTGTTATAAAAAGGAAATTCGGTATGTCAGGAATTCTTTCTGTATTTCCCTACTATATTTTTATAAGACTTTTAAATGTTCTATGGATGCTTAATTACATTAAATTTTTTTGAGTTGAATTTCCACAAAACTACAATAATATTTACAGGGCTTATTAAAAACAAATGTGTTATACCACAATTAGTATTACTGTTTTTCATTGAAATGTCAATATTTGTGTATTAAGAATACATAGAACTTTCAATTAAATATTAAGTATAAATTAACATAGTGACTCTTCTCTGAAGGGTGAACTTAGACTTTCAAAATGATGGACTTAGAAATGAGTATGCCATGCATTTATCAAAATTTCCTGGAATTTAAGTGATAGACCTACCATTCTATTTATCATTGGAAAATAATTATGAGAGGAATAAACAAATATCAGCAGTATTCTATTGGTCTCTGCTATTTAATCCTCAACTTAGCAACATAACCACAAAATGATTAAGAAACAATCCCAACAATTATTGCTTCTTTAAGAGATGATTTGTTTTTTTCCCTGGGCATGGGACAATGGCTCTATTTTTTTTTTTTAATAAGTTAGTCTGTGGCACACTTCAGGAGAGCAGAATCTAAACAAATAATTGTGCCCATTAGCCAAGAGGAAAATCAAAAGAACAAAGTGAAGAATGCGTCTTAGTCATCCTCATCTTTCTTGCTACCCACCTGATATTATGCAATCTCTCTGCCCTCTGCTTGTCTTCCTCTTGCTTGTTGTATTCTTGAAACTCTACACTGTGAGATTGCTAACTAGTGGGCTAGAGCTCTCAGCTGACCCACAGGGTTGGAAGAAGAATGAGTGTGAAGTGCCAAGACCTGAGGTTGGCCAGATGTTCTCCTATGCCTTCTGGCACTTGATCCCTTCATGCTCCAGCTTTTCCAAATGTGTAAAATGGGTAGTTCCAAGGTTATTCTGTGTGAAATAAATAAGATAATATATGTGAAGCTTACCATTGAGTTCTGTAGTGATACTCTAATGGGAGATGCTATTTAGTAACACTTCTTACATCTTATCTTCCCAACTAAAATGTAATTTCTTTAGTTCGAATTCCATCAACAGATGCTATTCGTTGGGCTCCTTCTTTAGACTATGCTAAGTCACCATATGTGCCCTATTGTATGTAATTCTCACAACAAGTAGGAAGGAAAATATATTCTCTTTATTTAGCTGATAAAGGAAGACATTTCCGAGCTCACTAAAACAGTAGCAGAGAAGAGGAACTCAATTCCATTCTGGTTTAATGGCAAAGTACCTCTTCCCACTACACTACACTGGTTCTCATTAATGACTAAGATTTATTTAGAAACTGTATATTAGATGTTATGAAGTAACTGGACGAACTCAGGCCTTCATAAAAGTTTAAAATTAATAAATCAATAATTGCTGTCATAGGTTTTTTTTCTCTAAGTCCTAGCTTCTCCATTGCTTCCAACATACTATCTTACACACTGTAGGTAACAAAGAGGTGAAAAAGAAAAGAAAGGGAGAAAGATAAGTAGGAAAAAATTGAGATGGGTGAATGAAAGAAAATGATGAGGAAAATAAGGAAAAATGGCAAAAAGAGGAAGGGAGAAATAATTCTAGTTCCTCAGGAATGACTGGTTCCAACCTACAATAAACTTGAACCAATGTTTCACTGCTTTCAGGTTTTGGCATACTTGCTCTTTGTTGTTTTGTTTTATAAATGACAGCAAAAGAAGAAAGATATTTAAAAATCTCTATTCACAGAATAATCTTTCTCCTCTTTCACTCCTTAATTTTTTTCTCTTTTTTCTCTAATTTATTTTTTATTTTAAAGATGTGGGGTACAATTCAGGATTAAGTATACAAGTGGTCATTGTACAGGTAAAGTTTGGGTTTCCCTTTGGTCCCCACTTTGCCTGGTTTGAGATCAGGTACCCTTATTGATGTTGTGTGCCCTTCCTCCCCCAGCAATTTCTGGCTATTGCCAATCCTCTTCTTATAGTATTATTGTAAATGTTCAGGGTCTGCTTATGAATGAAAACATGTGGTACTCAGTTTTTTGTTTCTGTGACAGATCACTGAGTATTATAGACTCTAAATTCATCCAAGTTGCTGTGAAGTTCATATGTTTGTCCTTCTTTATGACTGCATAATATTCCATCTTGTATATGTACCACTTTTTTTAATCCAGTCCACCTTTGATGGGCCTCACAATGGGTTCCAGGGTTTTGCTATTATGGATAGTAAAATAAACATGTGTGTGCAGGTATCTTCTTTGTAGAGTGATTTAAGTTCCTCTGGGTATATTCCCGGAAAGGGGATTGCTGGATCATATGGGAGATAAATTTCTAGTTCTTTCAGGAAATGACAACCATTTTCCATTGAGGTTGAACTATTTTGCATTCCTGCCAACATGTAGAAGTGTTCCCTTTTCTCTGCAATCTCGCTAGCATCTGTTGTTTTTAGTTTTAGTAATGATGGACATTCTGATGGAGTGTTGGGAAGATGGCAACCGAGCCAGTCAGACTATGGGAGTCCCGGTGTGAGTGAGTGTATGGAAAACTCTGTGTACCTGTTGGTGAGTGAGTGGGCATGTGAGTGGCTGACTGAGTGAGGGCTTGGGAGCTAGAGGCCAGAGCTCTTCTGGTACAGTGGCTTATGCCACAGGTGCTTGGCTAGGACCCTAGCGATTCCCAAGACACAGAAGTTGAGCACCATTTTTTTTAAATCAACAAAACCCTTCCTGAGAAGAAGCTGCTGGGAGAGACTAAGTGGGGGCTCGTGAGCAACTGTCCAGAGCCCTCCTGGTGAAACAGCTGGTGCTGCAGCTGCTCTGCTTTGTCCCTAGCGCTTCTTGGGTTGCAGAAGCTTAGCGCCATTTTTTTTGAACAAAAGCAGGATTTACTGAGAGAACAGAAAAGCTCCCACAGTGGGAGGGGACCTGAGGGGTTGCCCCACCATTTTTTTTCAACTGACAAAAGTTTTCCTGCAAAGAAGCAGCAGGGCGAGACTACCTGCTCTGGGCTGTGCCTAAAAACTGCAGTGAGAGAGACTGCTGGCTCCAGGCTTTGCCTTACCACTTCAGTACCTGGCCGGGCACTGGCAGCAAGGGGTGCAGAGGGATCCCAGAGGCAGAGTCCCACCAGACGAAAGAGGCATCCTGCCACCATCTTGAAAATGAGGAAGGAAAGTACTCTGACTTGCTCACCACGGAGCAGCAGACCCAATCTCTGTGACCAGTGGATCAACTACTCAGGGATTGCTTGTGACCCAAAGGAAACATCTGAAAGCACAAACTTAGGAGGGACAGGACACGTGCTGAGTCACAGGTTCCCCACTCCCCACCATGATTCAGCCACAGGACAAAAGGTATGACCAGAAAGGTACCAGGAAGACCTCCAAAGAGATCAGTGATGAGTCCAGGGCTGACCCAACCCCCCTCCTCCCCTGCAGTCCTCTGAACGTTAGACCCACACAGCTGGGGCGTGACTGAGAAGGACGAACCCAGGCAGAGCCTGGATGTCAGCCACAATAGGAGAACTCCATTCCAGGATAGGCCTGGCTGCCCCCACCCCCCGTACATAACTGGGGAAGAGACAATCCCTCACCTCCCCACCGGAGGGGATACCCCTGACCATATGAGAGTGGGAGGGAAGGACTGCAGCCCCACCCACCCCCACTGCCCTTCCTCCTTCCCTGGTCCAACACTGGGGAGAGAATGAAAGAGACGGGAGCTCTACAGGAGATAGCAGAGAAGCAGAAGAGAGGAATAATTACAGAACCTGCCACAAGAAGGCAAGTTTTTTTCTTCTCTTTTTAATTTAAAAAATTTTTTGCCCATTTGTTTGTTAGTTTTTCTGTTTTAAAAATTTTTTTCTTTGTGCATGAATGTGTATGTGAGGGTTTGGTCTGCACCCCCCGCCTTTTATTCTTTTCTTTTTCTTTCTTCCTTTTTTTGTTTTTTTTTTGTTTTCTGTTTGTATGTGTATGTGAATGATTGAATGTTCATCTTTCAGTTTTGGAGGGGGTTGTTTGTTTTTTGTTGGCTTGTTGTGCTCTTTTGTTCTTTGTTTTTTTTAGTTCAAGGCATGTGTGAATATATGTGCAAGGGTTCCATCTGAATTCCTAATTTATTTTTTCTTTATTTTTTTTCTGGTCATTCTCTTCTCTTTTCCGTTCATTTTGTGCTAAGCGTGTGTGTGTGTTTAGTTTCCCCAGTTGTTTGTTTGGGTTTTTTTTGCTGCTGTTGTTTTTTATTTTGTTTCACTTTCTTGTTATTCCTATTTATTTTAGTGTGTGTGTGTGTGTGTGTGTGTGTGTGTGTGTGTATGTATTCAACTATGTTTTGCTTTGGTTTCTCCTTTCATTGTTCTGTGTTTTTTTGTTAAAAAAAATTTTTTTGTCCATCTTATTCCATTCTATTTTTCTCTGTTCTCCTCATTGCTGCTACTGTATCTTGGACTCAGGGGGTACACACATGTACCCATTGCTTTGTTATATAGAGTGGTGGTGAGGATTGGGTCTCAGGGAAGTCATACCACAATCAGGAACCTTGTGATTTGCAAGTAGTTTCTTAATCCCAGTTGCCTATCCTCTACCTTGTTTAACTTTCAAAATTACAAGAGACAGCAAAGCTTCCCACCCACAGTGTTGTTTCAAAATAGAACAAATCCAGAGCCTGAGTCAGAGAAGAACAGAGGGCTGAGCAAACATCAGAAGTGAGAGCCTCTCCCATTGTCACTGAATAATGGAGGTAAAGAGAAGAGCAAGATATCTGTCACAAATGAGGAAAAAACAATGGAAGACCACAGGTAATTTCAGGTGTAACAAAGAGAAAACACAGGAAAAATCAAACCTTGGAGCCCAAACAATGGAAGTCACCAATGACTGGCCCCAGAATTCAACAGAGATTAGGGAATGGGTAGAAAAAGTGAATGAGACTCAAGAAAGACAATAAGCAACACTGAAAGAAATGGAAACAGGAACACCAGCATTTGTAAATCAACTACTAAGTAAACTTAAAAAAAGATATTGACTCTAACACTATTAGAGCAGGGGACTTAAAAATCAACAAGGAGATCCAGAACCTAAACTTGATGATAGACCAAATGGACTTAATAGATGCCTACAGAATATTCCACCCAACAACCACAGAATATACATTCTACTCATTACAACATGGAACATACTCCAAGATCAGTCACATCCTCAGCCATAAATCAAGCATAAACAAATTTCCCAAGGTTGAAATCTTGTCATGCACATTCTCGGACCACAGTGGGATAAAAATAAATATCAACACAAACAAAATTTCCCCAAAGCCCAGAAAGACATGGACACTAAACAGCATGATGCTGAACAACTGCTGGGTCAGCACTGAAATCAAAACAGAAATTAAAAGATTCCTGAAAACAAATGAAAATGAAGAAACACCTTACCAAAACCACCGGGATGCCATTGAAACAGTTTTAAGAGGGGAATTTATATCTTTACAAAAACACATCAAGAAAATGGAAAGTTTCAAGCTGACAGTCTAACAAGTCACCTGTGGAAACAGAAAAGAGAAGATCACCAAAACCCAGCCAGCATGTCAAAGAAAAAAGAGAGAAAAAGCCCAAATAAAATCAGAAATAAAAAAGATCGAATCACAACTGACCCTGAAGAAATACAAAAGATTATCAGAGATTACTATGCACACCTATATGGAAACAAACTTGATAACCTAAATAATGGAGGACTTTCTGACATTACACAACCTTCCCGGGTTGAAACAAGAAGACACTGACATCAAATAGACCGATAATAACCCAGGAAATTAACTCTGTCGTAAGAAAACTTCCTACAAAAAAAATGCCCTGGACTGGAGAGCTTTCCAGGAGAAGTCTACAAAACATACAAGGAGGAACTGATACCAATCCTACTGAAAGTATTCCAGGCAATTGAGAAAGATGTAATTCTCCCCATACCATTTCACGAAGCTAACATCATACTGATACCCAAACCAGATAAAGATCCAGCAAAAAAAAGAGAACTACAGGCCAATATCTCTTATGAACATAGATGCAAAAATCCTCAACAAGATTCTAGCAAATTGGATCCAAAAACACATCAAAAAATTTATTCTTTCAGTATGCAGGGCTGGTTCAACATCTACAAGACCATAAATGTAATTAAATACATCATCAGCTGTATAAACAAGAATCACACGATTATGTCATTAGATGCAGAAAAAGCTTTTGATAAAATCCAGCACCTCTTTTTGATTAAAAAAACCCTCAAAAACCTAAGTATAGAGGGAACATACCTCAAAATAGTAAGCGCCATCTATGATAAACCCACAGCTAGCATATTGCTAAATGGACAGAAACTGGAAACATCTCCCCTGAAAAGTGGAACAGGACAAGGCTGCCCACTCTTGCTCCTTTTGTTCAACATTGTGTTGGAAGTGCTAGCTAGAGCAATTAGACAAGAGAAGGAAATTGGGGATATCCAAATAGGGAAAGAAGAAGTCAAGTTATCTCTCTTTGCTGACGATATGATCCTATACCTCGAAAATCTTAGATATTCTGTCTAAAATCTGCATGCACTGATGAAGAACTTTGGCAAATTTTGGGGGTTCAAAATAAATGTGCAAAAGACAGTCGCATTCTTATACACTAACAACAGGCAGGTGGAAAACCAAATAAAAAGCACGATCCCATTCATAATAGCCACACACACACACAAAAGAAAGAAATATCTTTGGTCCTGGTTGTTAATTTTTGAGATGTGTTGTTGGATCCAATTTACTAGAATATTGTTGAGAATCTTTGCATCTATGTTCATAAAGGATATTGGCCTGTAGTTTTCTCTTTTTGTTGGATCTTTACCTGGTTTGGGTATCAGTGTGATGTTAGCTTTCTAAAATGATTGGACTACTTTCAGTAGGATTGGTATCAGCTCCTGCTTGTATTTTTTTGTTGAATTCTGCTGGAAATTCATCTGTTCTAGGGCTTTTTTTGTAGGTAGCTTTCTTATGACAGAGTCAATTTCCTGGGTTGTTACTGTCTATTTAGGATCTCAGTTTCTCCTTGTTTCAAACTAGGGAGGTTGTGTGTTGTAGAAAGTCCTCCATTTCAAAAAATAAGGAACGCTTCGTGAATTTACATGTCATCCTTGCTTAGGGGCCAAAGCGAGCACTCAATAATTTTATTTGATTTCAATTGCCTAGAGTGGTATTAGGATGCTCTTATTGCCTTGAGGCAATAAGGTCATTGAATAATTGAAATGAGTTACATTAGCAATGTACTCAAGTACAAGGCGATGCCAAAAAAAAGTTTACACTTTTTTTTTTTTTTTTTGAGTTGGAGTCTCACTCCGTCACCCAGACTGGAGTGCAGTGGCCGCTTCCAGCCACCGCAGCCTCAACCTGCTGGGCTCCAGCGATCCTTCCCCCTCAGCCTTCCGAGTAGCCGGAACTACAGGCGCACGCTACCACACCCCACTATTTTTTTTTGATTTATTGTAGAGATGAGGTTTTGCCTACCCAGGCGGGTCTCGAACCCGCGGGCTCAGGCAATCCACTCACCTCAGCCTCCCAAGGTGCGGGATTACAGGCTGAGCCACCGAGCCCGGCTACACTTTTAAGTATGATGTTCACGCAAAAGATGCCATTAATTAAATGAATAGTGTCACCATGTGACAGGCAGGACAGTCAAAATGGTGGAAGCATGGTTGAATGAACATCATGCTACACATAATTCATTACTACACATAATTCAATTCAATTTCAAAAAGTAATACATAGATAACATCTCTCAAAGTGTGTTTACCTTTTGGGGGGCACCTCTGTGTATCTCAAGTATCAGTTTCTCTGAGCTTAGTAGGGTCTCATCTTGGAGTTTATAGCCAGAACATATGTAAGGCTCTAGCTCAAGATGGGCTAATCTTGGTTGGATTTCTGTCCTGCTAAGACAGGGGCTCTCTCACTGCCATCTGAACCATAGTGGACCTAGTAAAAGCATTAGTTCTGGTGTTTTATTTTGCATTACAGCTAGTGGGCTTCTCTTTTAGGCCTCAAAATGCCCAGTACAGTGCAGGGCATGAAATAAGTCCTGAGTAAATACTTGTTGAATTGGGTTGAATTGAATAAGAAGAAATGGAATAATGGCTCTGTTTTACTACATTAGTCATGTAATCTATTCTCATGTTTTGTCTCAAGTACTTAAAACATTCTTATTGAGTCATAGTGACAGGCCACTCTCTGGATAAGGCTTCTTGAAATGGATTTTAGTTAAGTTTAGCATCAGTGGCCATTAGGAAGCTAACAACATAAACACATTTCTACTCTGTACTTAGCAGACTATTTAGTGAGCTCAGCTGGCCTCCCTTGGAGGAGTGAATGTGGCTGTGGAAATTTTAGGGGAGGCACTGGTGCGGTTTATGCCTGCCCTGGGTGTGGACCTTCACATGAAGAAGTGAGATGTGCTAAACCCTTGACCCCAGGAGGCCTGCTCCTAATTTCAGACCTGCCATCTATAAACTGTGTGACTTCTTGATGCTGTAATTTGATCGTCTTGTGCCACAGGTTCTTTACATTTAAAGTAGATATTTGTTAAGTGTCTGCTGTAGGTCAGACACTATGCTGGGTACACAGGGACCCCTTACCTCATAGAGTACTTACAATTCATTCATTCCTTCATTCATTTCAGTGTATATTTATTGACTATCTCCTTTTTTGTGCCAGGTACTATACCAGTGGCTGGGAATACCACAGTGAACAGAACAGAAATAAAAAACGCTGACCCTTAAGGTGGTCTAGGTATACAATAAGTAAGATATGTGAGAATCATGGGAGTATGCTCAAGAGTAATGAACACTAAGAAGAAAGATAAAGAAGGCAAGGGAGATAGAATGTTCAGAGGCTTGGATTCAGTTCTCAGAAGTGTTTTTTTCTTTTCTTTTTTCCTTAGATGGTATGGTTGGGAATTGATTCACTGAGTAAGCTATGACCAGGTCAGGAAGAGCATTTTGGGCTGAGGTACCAGCAAGTGCAGAAAAGTTTAGCCAGAATAATAACTATGACAGGAAGCTATATTATACAATAAAAACATAATTCAAAATAATGTGACATTATTGCAGAAAAAGAAATTTTATATTTAAAAAAATTTGTATGTGAAAATAATGTTAGATGTACAAGAAAGTTGCAAAGAGAGAGCAGACAGTTCTCACATGCTTCTCACTGTCTCCTTTTTGTTAACATTTTGTATTATCACAGTGCGTTTGTCAAAACCAAGAAAACAATTTAATTCTCATTTCACTGGTTTCTCTACTAATTCCTTTTTCTAATCCAGAATATGAAGTTATTCTCGGGAAAGATAGCATTAAACTCAGGTGTTAAATTCTATTCTAATTCTGCTTAAATTGTATTTCCTTGTACCATGTTACATCTGAAAGGCAGTTGACAAAAACCTGTTAGATGGTCAAGTCTTCCTTAAGCGAGTCTCACATGGTGGCAAGTGGTCTAAAGCCCTAGGTCCTCGTCTCAGTTGTGCCATGAACTGTGTGTTCTTGGACAACTCTCTCTCTCTCTCTGGATCTGAGGCAGTTTCCTTCTGTACAAAATTTAAAATTTTAGGTTGGATTTGTAAGATCTCTCCAACCTCTTAAATTCTGCCCTGGCATTACCATGACATCATTGTCTTCGTATTTAGAAGAATCAAAAATTATGTGACTGATTCTCCTAATGCCAGGCAGGAATTCATTACAAGACCAGATCTGACTGTAAAGAGCTTCAGTGCTGCCCCTGCCTTTGACCACTACACCCCACTCCAGGCTCCAACCTTCCCATCTCCCATGCCCCATGGCCTGTTCCAGTCAGTAGGTGTTAATGGCTAAGATCATCAATAGAATAGGGACTATTCTGTGTTTTACTTGTATTTCTCATAAAAATCCAGATGAGGTAGGTATTGTCTTTTTGTTTTGTTTTGTTTGTTTATCCATTGTAGTAGACAGAATAATAGCTCTCTAAAGATGTTCTTGTCTTAATGCTTAGAAACTGTGAATATGTTAATATACAAATCTTAAAAGTAAGAATCTTGGGTTAGGGAGAATATTACGGATCATCTAGGTGGGCTCAATATAATCATAAGGGTAGTTTTAAGAGGAAGGCAAGAGATGAGAAAGGAGAGGAGATGCTCCACTGCTGGTTTTAAAGATGGAGCAAGAGGCCATGAGCCAAGGAATATAGAGGCATCTAAAAGCTGGAAAAACTAAGGAAACAGATTCTCTCCTAGAGACTCCAGACTGTAACATAATACATTTGCATTTATTGAAGCCACTATGTTTGTGATAATTTGTTATACTCATAATAGAAAACTAAAACATACACGAAGGCTAAACAAATGTGTCCAGAATTGCATATGGGTAAGTGCATTCTAGATATGAGTCCAGGTCGATTATATTCAGAACCTGCATTTAGGCCACTAGGCCACAGTGTTTCACTGAGGTAATAAAAGGGTTTTTCTAGCGGTTTTCTGTGAAGCTGTGTAAACTGCACAGAGAATGCAATGCTTAGAGCACATTAGTATCATCCAGTGTTATTATTATACTTAGAACAATTTGTGGATCTTGTCCACTCACTAGTGGCCACCCTCACTCACTCATCCGGTACTTCCTCTATTCTTAGCCCAATGTATTTGTGCATAGATCTGACATGTTTGACTCCTCAACTAGAACAGTAAGAATGACAATGCCAAAGATAACCTAATGCAATTATGTAGCAACTTAGGTTAATCAAACTGCTTAAGTAAACATGAGCTCCTATTTAGTTTTGAGTCCAACATCTTGGGAGTGAGTTACCGAAGGGATCACTGACCTTTGCTATACGTGTACCTGTCTTTTTCTTTTACTTTCATCTGCCTTTTGCAGTACATCTGTTCTTACGTGTTTGTCTTGGTATCACTGAGTCTGTCTCCATCACCTCAGCCTATTTATTGTTTTTTGAAGTAAGTTAAAATAAAGCTGTAATATGTGTTGTCATTGGATATATAAATAGAATTTATGTGTTTTTAATATAAAGATAAGTGCTATAGGAGGTTTTATATTTTACTTAGAACTCCAAACAAACACGCATGACTAGATCGCTCTTTTAAATGTAGTATACAACTGCTTTTTCTCATCTTATATGTTAATAGTCTTAGATATGAATAGTACTTGAATTTAGAAACAGTAATTTAGAGTAATTTAGAGGCAGAGTCCTAGTTTAGATATACTAACTTTTAACATTGACTAAGAAAATCTCTTAGAGTTACTGAGGATGAAAGTGTAGATTTGGTTACTAATCCACCTTATCTTTCACTTGTTATCCATATGAGGCGTTAGTAAGAGACAAATTTCTGCAAGAGTGGGAAAAAGCACCCATTTTTCTATTTGCTCTACATTTGGGCTTAAATTGTGGCAAAGTCATTCCCTGAGGGAAATCTGGAGTAAGTGCAAGTTACAAATAAACACTCCCAACTTTGCTTTTCACCATCTCAGCATTTTCAGCCCCATAAGAGATGCTCTGAACAAGCAAATGTGCTTTTAACTTAGCTCTAAAATATGTCCTGATATGTGGGAGCTATTTTTAAGACAACAGCTAGGACCTGACAGACTGATATTTGCTGGAATCCAAATTGCCTCACATCTTTTCTGACCTCGCCCGACGATGAGGCCCCATCAAGTTATTATTGTCTCCTGGGAAAACATATTTTGCATTGTACTGTGCATTACTGCTTCCCTCAAAGATGTTGGCCATTTTTAAGCCGTGTAATGGGGAAGAGAAAGTTGGTGGCGAGATAAAGAAGTAAGAAAGTGGCAGAGGGCCCTGCATAAGAAATAATAAAAACAAAAACGAACCTGTAAAAAGAAGCAGAAGAGTATGAGAACTAGAACTAGAGTGACACACACACACACACACACACACACAGAGTTGTGTATAGCTCAATCTATCAACTATATATTTATCTATCTGTCGATCAATTATCTATCAATCAATTATCTATGTCATCTATTTATCCACTGATGTCTTATCTGTCAATCACTATTATGTAGGAGATAGAAGGAAGAATGATGTATTTGAACTAAATCAAAACAAAATAGGAAAACTAATCTTTGTATGTCTTTTGTTAAAGACGAGAAAGAAACTCTAATTGAAGATGGGAGATTTGTCTCCTTCTTCCTTTCTTCTCAGCACCCTATGTTCTCATCAAAGCCAAGTACCTTGTTTTATAAAACAGGTTTATAAAAACAATCCAAAATAGAGACTAGGTTTGCCACCAAAGACTTCCTAGATATTAATAATTATTTCCTTATCACACGCTAAAAAGCAGAAAATGTGGACCAGAAGCCAGGAAATCTGGGGGGTAGCCCTGGTGTTACAGCTCACTCAAAGATAAATAGGAAAGGACGATTCTCCAATTTCGTTATCATCGTGGGATCCTGAAATCCAACCAGCATATAGAAGTTTTCCAAGTGGATGTTCAAAAATAACTCAGAAGAACCCAACATAAGACTCCTTAGGTAAAGACCTTGGCAGTATGTCCACAGAAAGGGGAATGAGCAGGAAACTTCAAATTATGACATAAAGAATAGATGAAGGTATTGGTGATGTTTAGCTGGGAATAGAAAAGACTCTTAAGATGGGACATACGAACTTTGTGAAAGAAGGAATTTGATTTGTCTTATTTTGTCCTAAACTGGTGATTCTGACAATTTTTTTTACAGGGACTCATCTAATGGGCAATATTTACACCTATAATTAAAGTGACTCCTAGCTGGATACTACTTAGAAAGGTTTTGGGTGATACCTTTAGTTTGCCTGTAACTGCATTCCATTTCCCTCTGTGACATGCCACCTCATAGAAGGTAGGAGATCCTACTAGGACTAATGAAGAGACCCAGAGGTGATAGGCTAGATCTCTGTGGAAAAGCAAACTTTCTGTTGATGAAAGTTTTGATAATTAATAAAAATTGTTTTGGTAGATAGTGAGTTCCCTGTCACTCAGAGTGTTCAAGAAGAGGTTTGAGAGTAGTACAGTATACATACAACATATATAGTATACATATTATGTTTCATTAATGGAGAGCCATAACCACCCAAATATCTGCCTCTCAATCAATTTCTCTTTCTCCTGCATATGTATGTGCACACATGCGCACACACACACGCAAAAAGGGGTTAAACATAATCAAAGGATCAAGATCCTTTCTCATTACAGAACCAAATGAGATCCTTTGTAGATAAATTAACCTTAAAAAGATAATAAAGTTGGAAGCAAACAAATAGTGATTTTATAGTTACATACCTTGATCTAATCATATATAATTTAAGGCGTCTTTTAGATGAATATGCAAACAGTCTGAAGCAAATTCACCAAAACACAAAGTGGCCACTAAAAATGATGCATCTTATTTCTAGGAAAGAAAACAAGTTGTAAAGTAGAAGACAAAGATTATATCTATCATTCTGTGACGACAACCAAAATTAATGTCGCAAAATTTCAGTTTGTAGTGACATGAAGAAGATGAATAAATGCCAATTAGAACACGAAAGGTACAGAAATATAAGAAAAATGTAAGGAAGAGGCAGATCTCTACATCCCATTCAATCTGTCCAGCTCTGGTGACACGTGCTAAATTAGAGCTACTGTGTGAGTTTTCAGGGAAAGGAGTAAATCTATGACAAATGATACATGTCTCCAGATATTCGAGGCTAATGAAGTCGAAGGAGGAAGAAGACAAACATTTGTTGAGAGGCCACATGTGCTGGGCATCGTGATAGGTTTTTAAGATGAAATAGTCCTCAAAACTGGTCCATGTGGAGGACACTGTTATCTCTCCTTACAGACAAAGAAACTGAATCTGAGTGATCAGGCTGTTAGATCCAAACCTGGGCTCCTTGATTCTATCGCTCTCAAGAATTAGAGACAAGCTGAAAATACAGAAGTGGAAACTAGAGTATTCATTGAACAGACAAGTGTATTTTTATTTCACAAATTAAGGACATATAAAAAATAAACAAATAAAACATCAGGGCCAAATCCAAATGAAATCGTGGCCTACAGGAATAAGAAGGCCCTGATAGGCCTATATAATAAAATATGGAAGGATGATCCTGAAAGAACAATTGTGACTGGTAAAGGAGTTTTTTATGTATCCGTTTGTGGAAAAAGAGTACAGGGAAAGGAGATAGATGTGGTCAAAAGCTATCAAAGGGGAAGCAGAAAAAATCCAGATGTAGTCTTCTCAGGAAACCAAGGACATGAACAATCCCTTGAAAAGATAAATTGAGACTGGGTATAGTGGCTCACGCCTATAATCCCGCACTTTGGGAGGCTGAGGCAGGAAGATTGCTTGAGCCCAGGAGTTCAAAACCAGCCTGGGCAAAAGCAAGACATTTTCTCTACAAAAAAAAAAAAAAAAAAGAAAGGAAGGAAGGAAGGAAGGAAGGAAGGAAGGAAGAAAAGGAGAATTGTTCTTGGACTTGCCGATCTCGTTTCTGAGTTCTAAAGAGTTTTGAGGGCTGCCAGGAACGTCATCTTGATCTTCTCAGACCACTAAGAAGGCACTCACATATAGAAGGAACGCAATGGATAATTCTTAACTGACTGAATTTGTGTCAACAGTGATGAGAAAGAGAATGAGAGGTAACTGATATTCACTAAAAAGTAATTGCAGCATTTGCTTCAGGAGTCTGCTGCAAATAATCCTTTGCTAGGAAATCCCCACTGTTCCAAAGAACAGGGCATCAAAGAATGACTGCTACATCTGATTATGTAGCAAAAAGAAATTTGCGAACTCATACCATAAGATATTGGAACAGATGAACTGTTGAAAGAAGGATGGCATTTTATTCCAAGTGAACCAAAAACATTTTGCTTCCTGCATTGGGAAAGAAAATGAAAGTCCCAGAGCCCTTCTGAGCAGAGGACAGTGGTATCTGCCACAAGGGGCAGATCTTCTTACCATTTAATGCTATCCCAGCTACTTGATGAGACCCAGACTGCAAGCATCAGAATAATGATCCAATAATGTATGCAACTTGTAGGCTTCCCTTCCTCCCGTTCAAAGTTCCCTTAATGTTACTATAGAAAGAAATAAGAAGGGAAGGGCAATGTCTCTCTGACTAACAAGGTGGGCAACCCTCCACTATCACAGTGCCTGTGCCCGTGTGCCCATCACTCTCCCGAAGATCAATCGCTATGGAAGAAGGAGAGAAGCAAGTGCCAACTCCGTGGTGGCATACTTGGCACTGTGGACAGGCCTGCTTTGAGGCCCTGTCTCTGAGCCTTAGGACTTTAGAAAGAGGGAAAGGAGCAGGTGTGTATTGTTTCACACAGAATCAAGCATGATGACATCTGACACATTCCAGATCTTTGTCTTCTCAGCACTTGCCACATTTACTTTAAATATTTCTCAACATGAGAAACAGTCTCCATAAGATAAGGACAAGTCCCAAATAAGAACCACAACAAAAACACTGCTACTTATCACAATTTTCCAGGAAAACAAGGAGAGGGGCTAGGGTGTACAGTGCTGCACAAAGCTTTATGTGAGTGAATACAGCTCTTTTGCAGACATTGGAGGGAGGCAGTAAAAGTCCCTCCAAAGGTTTCATTAGGATAACAGAAGCCCTGGGAGCCCAAGGATTTCTGTGAGTCCATTGGGCAGGGCGAGCCGGGCCAGCTGCCCATGTAGGTTACACCTGCTCTTAAGAAGGGCAACAGAAGGTAACAGAGATAAAGAAACACAAGCTGAACTGAGCTCCCACTAGTCAAATGCCATTTAAGCAGCAATAACAGGGAGAAGAACGGGCCTGAGGATTAAAAAAGACAAACACACACTCAAAATATTAGGATGCTCAAAAGTTGCATGACAAGATGGGAGGTAATGGGAAATTTGATGATATTGAAAACGGAAAGTGGATATTTCACAAATGAGAATTATTGCTGTGTCATTTTAGAAGAGAAAACAAAAGATGAAAAAAGAAGAAAAATCAAGAAAAACATAGGAGATAACAGAGAGGAGCTGCCAGAGCTGGCATTAGCCAGGAGGGAGGACTGGGCCAGTGTTTTGCTGGACCAGATTCCCTCTATGTTGAGATGTGTGTGGCTCAGTCTCTAGAGTCCTTTTTCGTGGTCTACACAGAACAATAAGGTAGAGCCAGTCAGAAAGGGGCACTAGACTCCATGAGGATGAGCTACTCACTATTATAATGTGGAAGTAATGCGTTTGCATTTCAATTTTAATGACAGAGTGCAGCAAAAATTAGAAAGGAAATTTCCAGTCTTTCAGCTATAAGAAAAAAATGATATCCTACAGGCAAATAACTTCTTCTGATACGTGATGTTAAGTAGATTGCATCTTGTGTAAAATAATACATTTAAAAATAAAAGGAACTATCCACATGTTTTTAAAAGTTTGAAGAAAAGACCTAACAGCTATTAGTCTACAACTGTGTGCTGTTTTCTTTGCTTATTTGTGGTGTTCCCTTGTAAAGATGAGTGATACTTAGGGCTTTGGTGGAAGATTCATGTTTTGCTCAAAGTCACGGTGTTCATACACACATTTATAACCGGTGAACATCTCATTGCAAGCCTGGCCAACTGGCTGGTATTGTCCCCACTCCTTCCACTGGGAAGACAGGCTCCAGAAAATAAGCTTAAAGGGGAAGGCAGGAAAAAGGGGATGAAGAGTTCAGGAATATCAGAGATTCATGAAAACATAATTGCAGATGAACTGGTGGTTATGATATCAAAAGCATCACTAAGATTCTTCAGAAAATAGAAGAATTAAGATAAAGCAGACATTCCTTATCAACAAAGTACTGGTTGGCCCAGTAGTGTAGTGGAGAGATGGTCATGTTAGAATGGTAGCTGTGATGGTGGTAGTAGGACACCAAACTCCTGTTAGTGAAGAAACAGTACACTCAATGGACTTAAATGAAGAGAGTTTTATGGAATGGACCATTTACAGAGGCGAGGGTAACGTATAAAAATAATAAAACATCCAGAGCCCAGCAATAAAGCAAAATCTTCCCATTTTGTTTTTAGGGGTGCAGGTATTGAAAATGATTATTGCATTTTTTGTGTTACTATGCCTGTTCTTGAAGAGGGTAGGGGAGAGAATGGGATTATTAGAATTCAGTGAAAGCTGTTGCATAAGAAGGGTGGTTGGAAAGGAGCGAACGCCTAAAAGGGACAAAGCCACTGCCAAAACTGTAGCCTGGCATGGGGGATCCTGGGGACAGGGTGAACAAATACCATCATCTCTCTCTGGTTCAACCCTGTGGTCTCCTTTCAGGAGGACAAGTATTTGGGTAAACAGCTCACAGGAATCACCACCTTGTTTGCAAGGCAAGGTAGAGAAAATGGAGAAAAGATCTGGAGTGGCAAATAAGAAAAATCAGCCCCCATGTCTTCAGGATCATGCATGAGCTAATGAGTACACCACCTGGTGGAAGCCACCCCAAACAAGCCAACACTCAACAAAAACACAGCCTCTTCTCTGCAAGTGCAGACTCAAGACACATTCTTTGGCAAGTCTTTCCAACAAAATTACTGCCTCTGAGTTATCATATGTAGAAATTCTAGAGCCACCAATAGATTGGGATGGGAGAAGTACATTTTTCAGAGAAGGACGTTTTTAACTTGCTTTAAAAAAGAAGTCAGAACATCAGGGTTAATGGGGCTGGCATGGTAAAAGAAGCACAGAAGTGAAGAGGAAGCAATTAAGGCATGAGAATTCTATGAAGATGTATGGTATTGTATTAAGAGGAAAGAGACAGAGAAAGAACAAAGAATCATGATCTGGAGCTAAAGTTTCTAGGGCTGCGGAAAGGTGATGTTTATGTTTTCCTCCTCACCTGTGCAGCAGCTTTCAACACTGAGTCAGGAAAAAAAGGTCAGGACAAAGTGATGGACATTATCTTATTTATTCCTCACAATGCCTTGTGAGATAAATTTTGTTATTCTCATTTTATAAATAGGGAAGTTAAGTATGGTGCCTAAGGGAACACACTTGGTTGTAGAGAGAGCTAGGAACCAACCTCTTTGTTACCGAGTCCCTTGGCCAACAGGTCTTCCTGTAGAGAACATTAGGAGGAAGTCTTAGCCAGATACAAGAATTGAAAGCACAGTAGACATACCTCATCAACAAGGGTACTGCATAATCAACGTTTGTATAACTAACCCTAAATTGTACCCCACATCTTTATAATAACAAAAAATAAAGCGCAATGGAAGTGTCAATATTACACACAGGGGAACCACTGAGTACATGCGTTTCCAAAAGGGTAAACAAGAAGAGCAGAGGGACCCATAGAAAGTCAAGGTCATTGCTATTGATAAAGTAGGATGAGATTCTTTTTTGGTATACTTTCTTAATGACCCATGGCCCTATACTCTTAAACATGTCTCTATTCTTAAAATATTAGGCATGATGGTAAATCTACTAGTTTGCTATAGTTGCTGTAGCAAAGTGCCACAATCTGGATGGCTTAAACAACAGAAATTTATCTTCTCACGGTTCTGGAGGCTAGAAGCTCAGGATCAATGTTGTTAGCAGAGTTGGTTTCTTTTAAAATCTGTGAGAAGGAATCAGTTCCATGCCTCTCTCCCAGCCTCTGGTGGTTTGTTGACAATCTCTGGCAGAAGCCGCACCCGGATCTCTGTCTTTGTGGTCACATAGTATCCTTCCTGTGTCCCCAAATTTCCTCTTTTTGTAAGGACACTAGTCATGTTGGATTAAGACCCACCTTAATTACTTCATTTTAACAAATTACATCAGCAACAAACCTTATTCCAAATAAAATTGTATTCTAGGGAACTCTGGGCTTGGACTTCAAGATACAAATTTTAAGGAGATGTAATTTAACCTATAACAGCAACCTATACATTAGTCAGCAGGTTCTAAGAAAAATTAGCAAAAAAAAAAAAAAAAAAAGATCCATGACAGAAGACACAAATTAAAGGAAGAAATGGACATTTAGAATACTGTTGATAAGAACTATGATAACCAGCATCTGCACTATGTAATTGGCTATGGTGCTGAAAAATCAATTATACAAATATGTGTCACGTGCAAGTGTATTTTATCATAACCTCTGACAACCGAATGAAATACCATATGTGACAGCACTTTGCAAGCTGTGTGGTATTCAAATTAAGGCATTAGTTTTATTGCCATTACCATGTCTTTATTTATAGAGGTAGCTCATTTTTATTGTTATATTGAGCATTTCACACTTTTATGGTTCATTTCTTTTTATTTCAGCTACATCCTAGATTAGTAGCATATATGCCTATTTTCTCTTATGAAACTGAGTTCCTCCACTCTTTTTTTTTCCTTGATTGTTATAAAACATCGTCCCCACTCTCATTTAAATGCTAAATAGAGTGCTGGCACTGTGTTGTTCAAGTAGCCAACTCCATCTAAACTTAGCTCACAATGGAAGGAACTTAAACTGGCTACACAATCAACACAGTGACTACAAATCAGATCACATACTGATCAATTAGAAACTGAGAAAATGTCCTGGATGTTTCAGTCAGATTTGGACTATAACCCCAATAACTTCTGACTCTCTTTTACTCCAACTACTAGCATGAATTTTCGTCTTCAAGCGTAACCTGTGCCAAGGCTGACACATAACTGATACCCTTTGATTTATTCATTTGTTTGTCTGTTTACCAGAAAATAGAAAGAGGGGGGAAAAAAACAACCAATCTCTGCTTGCACTTTTGCATTTAACACAGAACTGAAATATTAATGCACTCCTTTGATTTGGGTAAAAATGAAAATTGTAGCTAAAGTATCATAGCTCTCCTCTCTTCATTCGTCTTATATTGGGTCGTCCCACGCTGGAGACTTTAGTAATTTACATGGTAGTTCATTCATCCAAAATGTATTTAGCATAAACCATTTATCTTTTACTAGGCTAGGAGCTATAGAGATGAGGCTAGTAAAAAAAAAATTGAGATTTGGTCAGTTTAATGTTACTACTTTGATTAAGGACTGAGCCCACAGGTCTCCAATATGCAGTACTTAGCAGTATTGAAGAAGCACATGCATCGGATTTCGAGGGGAAGCCCTTATAAATGAGAGAGTGGAGTGAACTCCTTAGCCCCACAGCTCAGTGGTTTCATTGTTTTCAGCTTGCCACAGCCTTAACTCATCAATTTTTAATTTCCTGAATTTTATAGGGGGAAATAATGTACTATAATGGCAATCACTGAAAGCCTTAAAATGTGTCTTTCAAAAACGCCAGAACTCTTCTCCTCATGTAAAATATAACAAAGGCTTACAATCTAGATTGAAAGTTTAGGAATAAGTGCCTTGACATTTTCAGCCGCCAAGAGAATCCTTTCTTTCCCGCTAAACTTTCTGTAGAATCTATAATCTATAACTAACCAAACAACAAATTATTTCTCAAACTACTATGCAGGAGCTGCCTGTATCTGGAAAGTGACTTAGCAAAATAACTATAAGACCGAGGTGCTTTGCGCAAGGAGTTTATAATCTAGTTTGGGAGATGAGGCAGGTTTCTTTTCATTGCACCAACACAAGTCAGGGAAGCAGAAGGTGATAAGCAATAAATGAATAGCTCTCCATGTGCCTTATTCATTCTGGAGTTTTAAAAGTCAGACTCTACATCTAATCACCATCATAAAAATGCCTTTTTTTCACTCCCCCTTCAGCTTTAGAAAGGGGAGCCTCCGAGTGGGCCATCCTGGAAAAGTGCACCTATCGGTTGAAAAATAGGGATGACAAGGATGCAGGCAGCAGTTGCATTTTGAAATGTGAATTTGTTTTCTGAAAGCCTTTCATTAACAAAATTATGTGCCATGCAAGGTCAATCCAACACTGACCAACTTCCTTCCCGTGTGGGTCAGATAACATTTTAAGAGCTTTGCATTTCTAACAAACTTGAAGTCGCTCAAACTGGACAAGTGAAGAGATTAAAATCACCTTTCGTGATGACAGAAAGAAGCCATCCTGTTTAGGCCTCAGTCCTCCCAGTCAGCAGATGCAAATGTATTTCCTCCATTGAAAAGGGTTTCCTTCTTGACCCACACCCTTCCCTGGGCATTCATTTGTGGTGGGGTTTGGTTTGACTGATTAATTTTAATTCTTCTGCTTCACACAAGGTAGACAGTGATGAATTGATATATTACAGATGTGATTAATGGTTACTTTCTATTCGGTGTAATTATCAGGTGATAGTTTAAATGAAAAACGCTAGAAAATGAAACTTTTCACTCCAGATAACTATCCACCCTGTCTGGAAAGAAAAATGGGTCTCTATTTTCAACATATTACTGTAGAACAAGGCCAAGAGAGAGCAAGACAGAGAGAGAGAGAGAGAGAGAGAGAGAGAGAGAGAGAGAGAGGAACACACCAGCTTTGTAAGTTTTATAGTATAAAATGGATTTGGGATAGTGCCTGTCTTCAAAGAAATTCTTAGAGAGGAAATCTCTGGATAATAAAACTTTAAATTTTATCTTAATCCTGGATTACTTTACCAGCTTCTAGCTGGTCTCTCCAATCATTTCTGGCACTTAATCTATCCTGCAGATTGTTTTGGATTAATATCCCTAAAGCACTGCATTAATCATATCACATCGCTTTTCAGAACCTCCAGCAACTTTCCATTTAAATGATAGGAAGAACAAAATCATCAACATGCTCTTTGATAAAAGGTAAACACTCTTTGTCAAACTTTATGTGTCAAATCTTGTGCTCTGCGCTTTCGAGGTTGTCCCCACATTACCATCTCAGCTGGCCATGTTCCTCCTGGGCCAAACTTTGCCTTGTCCCTTTCTCTACATGTTTTTAACTGTAAGTAAAAGTTGTGAATAACTTTAAAAGAAACCAAAGGGTTACCAGGTTTCTTCAATAGATAAACTATATATTGTTTAGAATGCATCCTCTGAATTATCTGATTCTATTGGGTTTGTGCATTTCATTGTTTTGGAGCTACTGTGAGCATATTACTTTGTAGAGCTAGAAGTTAAACTTGCACTCCACTAAAAAGTGGGCAAAGGATATGAACAGACACTCCTCAAAAGATGACATACAAGCAGCCAACAGACAAACAAAATAATACTCAGCCTCACTAATCATCAAATAAATGCAAATCAAAGCTACAATGAGATACCACTAACTCTGGTAAGGATGGCTATCATTAATGAATAAGTCAAAAAAACAACAGACGCTGGTGCAGGTTGGGAGAACAGGGTATGCTTCTACACTATTGGTGGAAGTGTAAGCTTGTTTAACCTCCATGGAACACAGTGGTGATTACTAAAAGAACCAAAAATTGACCTTCCATACTATCCAGCAATCCCTCTCCTGGAAATATGATCAGAGAAACGTAAATTGCTCTACAAAAAAGACACCTGAACACACATTTATTGCCACACTATTTACAATAGCAAAAACATGAAACTAACTCTGCTGCCCATTGAAAGTGGACTGGAAAAAGAAAATGTGATACATACACACAATGGAGTATTATGCAGCCAAAAAGGAGAAAAAAATCATGAACCTCACAGCAAATTGGGTGGAGTTGGAGACCATCATACTAAGGAATCTATCACAGAAACAAAGAACTGAATACTGCATGTTCTCACTCATAAGTGGGCCCTGAAC
>CAUYQG010219081.1:0-32500 GCA_963574415.1 Tarsius wallacei | reverse complement strand
GTAGTTCCAGCTACTTGGAAGGCTGAGGCGGAAGGATCGCCGGAGCCCAGCAGGTCGAGGCTGCGGTGGCCAGGAGCGGCCACTGCACTCCAGTCTGGGCGACAGAGTGAGACTCCAACTCAAAAAAAAAAAAAAAGAAAGTCCAGCCGGGCACAGTGGCTCACGCCTATAATCCCAGCACTTTGGGAGGCTGAGGTAAAAGGTTTGCCTGAGCCCACAGGTTTGAGACCAGCCTGGGCAACTTGGTGAGACCTCATCTCCACAATAAATCAAAAAAATCAGCCGGGCATGGTAGTGCATGCCTGTAGTTCCAGCTACTTGAAAGGTTGAGGCGGAAGGATCACCTGAGCCCAGTAGGGCAAGGATGCGGTGGCCATGAGCATGCCATTGCACTCCTGCCTGGGTGACAGAGTGAGACTCCAATCAAAAAAAAGGAAAGTCAAATGGTAGGCATGTCCCATCACCTATTCCCATACAACAAGAACACGAGGTTTATTCAGCTGTTCTGATTCCAAAGAGCAGAACTGATTTCAACTAATTTCAAGGTACTGCTTTTCATTTCTGCATATGTTAAATACTTTTTATAATTTAAAAAATTATTTATTTTAAAAGTAAAATTGCAAATCTTGAAATTAAAAAGGAAAATATGTAAAGGAGCCAAAACTGTAAACCAAATATTTGAGAAGTGAAGACTAACTTGCATTCAAGTCACAAAAACTTTGTCTACTCTTTCTGTAAACACTTTTTTAAAACCATGGATCATAATAACCACATTTAGAACTCTTTCTGTTATTAGTCAATATTTTTATTTAGTTAGAATCTGGTCCACAAGTGGGCTTGATTCTGCAATAAACCTTTTACAAGGATCTTTTTAAAAATAGGCACTCCCTGAAGTCTTTTGTTTGTCTAATCACACACCGATGCTTAGATGTTCCAATATCTAATAAGACCACAGTGGTCTTGATAAACAAAATTATTTTTTTCCATCTTTAGAAACCTACACAGGAACAACCCGATCACGATCAAATCGATCTGAATCTACTGTGTGTTCATGAACATTCTTGTTCAGTAGTTGAATTTCTTCAACGATTTCAGATTATATACTGTGTTTGCGAATTTATGCTTTGATTCATAGTAACTTCTCATGCAACGGAAGTGATTTGCATTGAACACAAACTGTGAATGGAAAGAAATAAATGGCTAAAAAAGAAATAAGTCATGCAGCATCATTTATCCACATTCATTCAGTTACATGCAAGTCACTAAAACCAGTCTAGATTCAAATGGAGGGGAATTCAATCCCACCTCCTGTTGAAAGGAATAAACACACACACACACACACACACACACACACACACACACACACACACAAAATGCAGCCATTTTGAAACAAACACATCTCCCTAGGACAGTGACCCAAAGGAATGTCTTTCCTGCTTGTTCTTCTTTTGTCTGTCTGTACACTTAGCATATGTGGTCTTATATTACAGTCAGGAGTTTGTCTTATATCCTTTCTTCCCTTCCTGCCCTGCCTTCTTGAAGCCTACAGATTTCTGGAGAGCAGAGGCTAGATTTCCTCCACATATACTTCCCTTGCCAGGATGAGCTCAGTAGTTCCCTACACAGAATAGTCTTTAAATAAATCTAAAGTAAATTATTCTGCTTTCTGAAAAGTTAACTAAAGCTCATAACAGAAAACACTTAAACAAAACATGATTTAAAAAATAAGTAGCTGAGAAATTTGCAAAGAAGAAAAGTAAAGGTAGGGTAATAAGATGAGTCAGCGTAAGGCTAGAAACAAAGAGGCAAAATGCACACTACCTAGCATTTACTATGCCTTCCAAGTTTACTTCCTCAGAACGATCCTGTGTTTTAACGGTTCCCATTTATCAGAGGAAGAAACTGAAGCATAGTGAGTGACGTGACTTGCCCAGGGCCACAAAGTTCGGACGTGACACATGAGGGGACCTGAGTCTCACTACATTCGTTCTTGCATTTATTCATCCAAAATTTGTTGAGCACCTTCTTTGTGTGCCAGATCCTGTTTCTTTCCATGCTGTTTCAATCACATCTGGCCTACGCTGGTGAATGAGATTAAAGCTAAAATTGCCTAACCCAGATGCCCAGACTGAAGCTGTGGCTCCTGAAAGACATAACGTGGATTTAATATGCCCAGTGAGCAGCCATTTTAACATTTCCCAAATCTCATGTTTTTCTAGCAGTTCACTTAACTTACCCTCTAATCACTAGCCAAGGGTAGAACCAGTTTCTCAGAGGTAGCTATTGATCATTATTTTACAACTCCCTTCCCAGCTTGTTTTGTACTAATTAGCTTTTCTATTTCAAGTATTTGCCTCCACCCAGAAGACCCAGGTTAACCTAATCAGCCCTCCATGACCTTCATAACGCAGATAGACCTCACCACCATCGCAGCAACCATGTGACTAACTCTGCCTGCTAACCATCACCTGACATCAGTAACTGAGCTTACCTGACCCTTCGTGACCACCACCCAATCACCTTAATGACTTTCCCCCATCAAAGGGAAGGATGAAAAGGATTCAACCACAAGCACCCAATAGCCATTGTCTTACTAGACTCTGGTGTGGCCATGCGCTCTTGGAGCTATGGCCGCCACCATGTGTCCTTGCTTTGGCCCCCTCTCCTACCTTGGGGAGGTGAATCTCCTCTCTTTTTAATTTAGTTTTTAAATAAACTATATTTTCTAATCTAACTTCTGAGCGATTCTTTCCATCTTACACGCGGCATCGGATCACACCCCAGATACCCACAGCCCCAGCAGGCCTGACCTAGCAGCTCCTCTGGAGGAATTCCTTCCTTTCCTTTCTGTATGAGGGTCCCATGCGTTTCCCAGCTCTATTAATGACATGGGGTAAGAACGGATGGAGGCAAGGGAATCTGAGGGAAAGGTTAGAACAGAAAGGCTATCAGTGGACACAGCAGAGGCTTCCAGCAATGAAGGTGAATCGATGCGAGAAAACTGGGAAGATGTTTTAGTGTTGAGGAGGTGTCTTGATCTAAAGGCAGATGTGAGATGTGAGTGCAGGAAATGCCCTCTGACTTAGAATTGAAAGGCCTGTGGTTGAGTCCTGACTGTGTTGTTGGCAGGCTGTAGGAGCCTGTTTCCTCGTCTGTAAAACAAGGTTAAAGAATTTTCTACCTGTGTCAGAGAGTTGTTTCAAAATAAAATGTGAGGGCCAGGCATGGCGGCTCACACCTGTAATTCAAGTACTTGGAAAGGCTGAGGCAGGAGCATCGCTTGAGCCCAGAAGTTGGAGACTAGCCTGGGCAACATAGCAAGACGCTGTCTCTATTTTTTTTTAATTTATTTTAAAGATGTAGGCTACAATCCAGGGTTGGGTATACAAATGGTCATTGTACAGGTAAAGTTTGGGCCTCACTTTGATCCCTACTTGACCTGGTTTGAGATCAGATACCCTTATTGAAGAAGTGTGTGCCCCCTCCCCAGTTTCCCATTACTGCTAATCCCTTTCTCATAGTATTATGATAATTGTTCAGGGTCTGCTTATGAGTGAGAACATGTGGTACTGATACAGATTTCTCAGGTCAACCTGGGCTTCCAGGGTGTTAGTTCAATGGGTCGGTCAGCCAAGCCCCAGAGAACGTCGTCTCCAGGGGCTGGTAAGCCTAGCCCCGGAAGTGTTGGCTCTAATGGGCTGGCAAGCCAAGCCCTGAGAGTGTTGCTGGTTGGGTGGGCTGGCAAGCCTAGCCCCTGGAGTGTCTCAGCTTTGGAGTCTCACTTTCTTCCAGCAGCTCTCTGGGTTCAACCGGCTCCGTCGGCTGGCAAGCCAGCCTCTGGAATGCATGGCTCTTCGGCTCCGACGATCTTCTGCAGCTTTTCAGGTCACAGTTCTTCAGGGCAGAGGTTCTTCTCTTATGCCCAGGAAGAATGAGGGACACGGACAGCCAGAAAGTGAGAAAGCATGATTTATTGAGAGGGCAGAAAAGCTCCCACAGTGGGAGGGGATCCGAAGGGGTTGCCCGGTCTCTATTTTATAAATAAATAATTAAATATGTTCACTCAGTCATTCAATACATATTCACTGAGTGCTCACTATGTGCCAGGCACTATTTCAGGAACTTGAAATTCAACAGTGGATATTAGAGACTGGTTTCTGCTTTCATGAGTATACAATCCAGCAGAGAAGACAGATATTAAACAAATAATTACCAAAAAAATTAAAGACGTAGTAATAGATCACTCCTCTGCATAACAAGTTTGCTGTCTCCACATTACTCCTAGAATCAAATCCACACATACTAGCACTTTGGGAGGCCAAGGTGAGAGGACTGCCTGAGCCCATGAGTTCAAGACCAGCCCAGGCAACTTGGCGAGACCTCATCTCTACAATAAGTCAAAAAATTAGTCGAGTATGGTGGCGCATGCCTGTAGTTCCAGCTACTTGGAAGGCTGAGGCAGAAGGATTGCCTGAGCCAAGCAGGTCGAGGTTGCAGTGGCCGTGAGCACGCCACTCACTCCAGCCTAGATGACAAAGAGAAACTCCTACTCAAAAAAAAAAAAAAAAAAATCCGGTCGGGCTCCGTGGCTCAGCCTGTAATCCCAGCACTTTGGGAGGCCAAGGCAAGGGGACTGCCTCAGCCCACGGGTTTGAGACAAGCCTGGGCAACTTGACAAAACTTTGTCTCTACAATAAAATAAATAAATAAATTAGCCAGGCGTAGTAACTGCGCACCTGTATTTCCCACTACTTGGAAAGCTGAGGCGGAAGGATCGCCTGAGCCCAGCAAGTCGACACGGGGGTGGCCATGAATGTGCCACTGCACTCCAGCCTGGGTGACAGAGCGAGACTCCACCTCAAAAAAAAAAATCCATTCGTAGACTTCCAAGGCCCAATGTAGGCTGACTCACGCCAACCGACTTGAACTTGTTTTGAACCATTGGCTCCCTTTCACACCCCTCCAGTCACAGATCATCTTTCAGTTCCTCTAGCTCATTGATCCTTTCCTACCTCGGGACCTTTACACAGATCTCTACTGGGATTCTTATCCTTTGGCCAGCTCCTCCTTTGCCCTTAGGTGGAAAACCTCCTGTGACACCCTCCCCAAGGTGACTGCCTTCTGTCGTCCACTGCCTAACTCCATGTTTGTTCCACTTCGATTCCCAGAGTCTTGCATAGCACTACTGATATACAAGGTTTTCAATAACAATTTGTTGAGTGAAGGAATTAAAAAACAAACGTGGCGAGGAGGCGGAGAAAAAGGAATGCTTCTACATTGCTGGTGGGAATGCAAACTAGTGCAATCTCTTTGGAAGACAGTGTGGTGGTTTCTGAAAGAACTAGAAATGGACCTTCCATAGGACCCAACAATTCCCCTATTGGGAATATACCCGGAGGAACTAAATCATTTTACAAAAAAGACACCTGTACACGTATGTTTGTTGCAGCTCTATTCACAATAGCAAAAACATGGAACCAACCATGTTGCCCATCGAAGCTGGACTGAAAAAAATGTGGTACATATACACAATGGAATATTATGCAGCCATAAAGAAGGACAAACATATGGACTTCACAGCAACTTGGATGGATTTGAGTCGATCATACTCAGTGATCTATCCCTGAAACAAAGAACAGAGTACCATATGTCCTCACTCATAAGTGGGCCTTGAACAATTGTAATACTATAAGAAAGAGATTGGCAGTAGTGGGAAACTGTCAGGGGAGGGGGATGGGATTGGCAGCTGAGGGATACTGCAAGGGGAGGGAAGGGCACACTTCATCAACAAGGGTACCTGCATGCTCAACGTTTGTACACCTAACCCTGAATTGTACCCCACATTTTTATAATAAAAATAAAAGAATAAAAAAAAATAAATGAACGTGTATGCTTATAAATGCATGGGAAAATTCTAGAATGGTTCCAAAGAAAATACCAAGTGGTTGCCTTCAGGAAGGTAAAGTAAGAACCTAACAAGGGAGAGAGTCTTTCTTTTGATTGTATACTCGTTTGTACTGTTAAGTTTTTATCATGTGCATATATTAAGTATTCTGGATTTTTTTTTTTTTTTTTTTTTTGGCAGAGATGGGGTTTCTTTATGTTGCCCAAGCCGGTCTCTAACTCCTGGCCTCAAGCAATCCTCCTGTCTTGGTCTCCCAAAGCACTGAAGTCACAGACGTGAGTCACTGCACCCAGCCTAAGGTTTCTGTTTTAAAAACCAACAGTAAAAGTAAAAAACACATAAATAAGCAATTTCTTCCAACGTTGATACAAGCCATAGAGCTTTATACACTGCCCAAGGTTATGAACTGGTGAGGGATTACGATTGCTTGGCAAATGCATAGCAGGCACTCAATACATTTGCAAACACCACACACTCCCTGCCCTCTTTTTGCTGTATTTTCCCTAAATTATTTATCTGCATCAACATGCTATGTAATGCGTAACTATACACTTACACCCTATAGACTTTATATCTTACTTATTTTGTCCATTTTATTTAGTATTGTCTCCCCAATCTCTCTCACACACCTCACTACAATGCAAGCTTCGTGAAGGCGGGGACGAACTTCTGCCTGGATTGCTCAGCTCAGTGTCCCCAGAGCCTAGGCCAGTATCTGGCATACAGTGGGACACTCATACATTTTCAATGAGTGAGTAAACAACGGGCTATTGGAGGAGTGCGTGCATGAATAAGCACATCCTTAGTTGTTAGGAATATGAGGATTTTAGGAATAGGAGAGTGTGACGCCTGGGACTGAGGAGACGGGCTGGGAACGGGGAATGGGGTCTTCGGGTCTCTCGGGATGGATGCCCACCACGCGGTCCGCTGTTCCTTTCCAGACCACCAGCGCATTACCTGGCGAGCCGCCGCCCGGCCCTCCGCCGCCGCCGCCGCTAGAGGGCGAGCGAGTGGGGGGCGGGAGCGCGCGCGCGTGCGTGCAGGCGCACGCGTGCGCGGCGCGGGACGGCGAGGGCCGCGCGTCACTTCCTGTTGCTTTAGGGGAACGTGGCTTTCCCCGCAGAGCCGCCCTCTCCGCCTGCGTCTCTGCTGCAGCCGCTGTCGCTGGAGTCGGATCCCGAGCGCAGCCTCGCCATGGACTCAGCCCTCAGCGACCCGCACAACGGCAGCGCCGAGGCGGGCGGCGCCGCCAACGGCACGACGCGGCCGCCCTCCACGCCCGAGGGCATCGCGCTGGCCTACGGCAGCCTCCTGCTCATGGCGCTGCTGCCCATCTTCTTCGGCGCCCTGCGTTCCGTGCGCTGCGCCCGCGGCAAGGTAGGCTCGGCGGCGAAGCCCGCCGCGCTCTCACCCATCCCGGACGCGGGCCCTTCCCAGCGCTGGCTACCCCGTTCCCTCCATCCCGGGCCGGAGTCTGGTGCCGATACCTAACTCCGGCAGGGGCTTGTGTCTGTCCCCACCCGAACTCTGACGCATCACTGTCTGTGCACCATGCCGCGCCCAGGAGCGCTGTCAGCCGGCCCTCACCCCCTGCGACTCGGGCTCTGATGGCTTTGATCTTGCTAGCCACGGCCGGAACAGCCCCAACCTGTACCTGACGGGATGCTGGTCCCGAGGAATCCAGAAAAGTGCATCTCTTGACATCTCCGGTTGGGAACCTTGCCTTGCCCCTATCCCAGCGCCGTTTCTGCCACCCAGACCCATCCCTAGACTCTTGAGTCCTGTCCCCGGAGTCTATGGCACGTTTTGAGCGCACCCAGAACTCCCACATCAGGCTCTTGCCCCAGCCTCAAAGACAGTTAGCTCACATCACTTTCTGGAACCAGTTCCAGTCAGCCGGCTCCTTAGAACCCGGCACCTTGTTGCCTTTACTTTTTTTTGTTAAAGCAGGATTTATTGAGAGGACAGAAAAGCTCCCACGTTGAGAGGAGACCTAAGGGGGTTACCCGCCTTTACTTTTTTACCCATCTTATTTTGCTGGTTTCCTGTGCAGCCTTGGACCTGGCCTAACCAAAACCGAGATACTGGTCCTAACCCCTAACCTCTTTCCCACCCCAGCCCCTGACCCTACCGCAAAGTAGCCTTTCTCCCCATACCCCCAAGACATCCCCTCCACCAGATTGGGCCTACTTGCTGAGTGAGCCACTGTCGGCTCAAGAGCGAGCAAACCACTGTCTTGTGAAACTGAGCCAGACCCCATCACCAGCCTTTCCTGACATCTGTTCCATTAGACACCAAAGAGAACTCCTACACCTTCCACCTTTGGCCTCCCCTTTCCTCCTCTTCCCCACCCTCACTGCTTGCCTTTATTAAGCCTTTCTAGCCCACTGTACCAATGGCTTCTCACTTCCAGGCACCCTCTCCCTTCCTCCACAACCTCTTAATCTGCGGCTCCCTGATGCTCCACCCCCACCCAGACCTGAGATGGACCCAAGCGGAAGCAGTCTTGCCCAAAGAGGGCAGGCCCACAGAGCAGCTGCCACTTTTGAAACTGCTCAAGCTCAGTTTTTTTGAAACACTACCCAACTTGAGCAGTGGCTGAGGCCTGCCACCTTCCTTCCCCAAAATCAGAGAAGTCACTGCTGGCTCTCTCTGTGGTCAGACGCAAAGGAGAGTAGTCAGGCAGGGCTTAGGAGGAGATGCAGGTGTGACCCCATTTTCCTTTCTGTTCTCTGTCTTCCAAGCATAGTTCAGGTACCCTTAAGCCTCTCTACCATGCCTGCCAGGCAGACCATTGGTGTCAAAAGTAGTCCTGAAATAGATAAGGTAAAGGAGTTAAAGGGCAGCTTGGCATAAGGCTGGGCAGCTTGTTGCTAAACTGTCTGAGTAATTCTCCTTGACACCTTCTGCACATGGGCCACCAGTCTCTTCAGAAAACATCTTCCAAGCTACAGTATTTCCTGAACGTTCACTATCACCCAGGGTGGAGGCGCTGCAAAGATGAATAGGTCAGAGCCCTGTCACCAAGGAGTTCGGGAGTCCAGATGAAGGAGGAATAACCAGATCAGTAATGATAATACAAGCAGTGCTGTAGGTTTTCGGGAGAAACTTGTGGCCGTCTGGGGCCAGGCAGGGAGGCTTTGTGCCAGAGGTAGGCTTGAGTCTTGATGCAGAGGTGCAGTTTCAGCCAGGAGAGGGCATTCTAAGCAGTAGAAACCAGGTAGGCAGAGAGAGGTCCAGAGACAGGAAGGTACAGAGCAGTCCAGGAAATAAAAGTCTGATGTAGCTGGGGCAGAGGGTACAGAGAAAAGAAAGTGCTCGTCCCAAGTATCTCCTGCAGGGCAGTAAGGCTGGAGGACTGTAACAGGACCTGGCCAATAAGAGCCTGCCACCACCAGTGGCCTGAATGCTCTAAAGTTTGCAAAATCTTTACCGCCTTTGATGCTCACAGCAACCAAGATGGCAGGCAGAGGCAGTGTCACTATTCCCATTATGTAGAAAAAAAAACTGAAGGTCAAAGAAATGTCACTGTGCCATTTAGTGGCAGAATCAGGTATACCTAGTCCTAGGGCTCTCTTCCTCATACAGGTGCCTCTGAAGACTCGCACCAGTAGCATTTGTACTTGGGGAAAGGACAGGCCAAGTGACTCCCTTTTCTACCTGGAGTCATTTCCCTGGTCACTTGGCAAGGAGTGAGAAGGGTTCGTGTGGGGGATCCAGGAGTTTTGGCTTCTTGCCAGTGTCAAACCCCAAAGCCAGCTGGGAGACAGGGTGTGTGAGGACAGAATTCTCCCAGGGGCAGCCGTGTCCGTAACAGGCAGGGCATATTGGGAAATCCTGGGGAGAAGAAGGCAAAGCACCCAGGAGTGTGTCGGGGAGAAGTGGCCTACTGAGGACAATCCCAGTGTAGCACCCATCTCTGCCAACACACGTCCACTGAAGGGAACCGATCTGGCCCAAGCAGTAGCTATACATCAGAATGTTTAAAAGTCTCCTCAGCCAACAGCACTGGACTCCTGCTCTGTGCCAGGCTCCAGGCTGGGTACCAAGAGTGCCAGGACAAAGAAGCCAAGCCCCGTCCTCACAGAGCCTAAGGAGAAACAGTCGTGGGACCAGCCAATAAGATGGAATTCCGATGTGCCTCCTGGAGGGGGCAACAGTTGTCTTGACGTGGATGGGTGAGAGTTCAGCGGGCAGCACAGGAGGAGGAGGCTAGGACCACAACATGTGCCCAGGGAGGTGGTAAGGAGTGTGTTGTGGGCCCAAGAAGGGCTGGGATGCTGTGATAGGAAGATGCTTAGTGAGCCCTCCACCTTTCTGAGGGATAGAATCCTGCAGGCAATGCAACAGTTAATCTTCATAGTTTCAAAAATACTACACACTTACAAAAAGTCAAGCCAGGCTGACATAGAAGGGAATACTCCTCCTTGGAAGTAACCCACTTAACTGTTTGGTGTATAACCTTCCAGAACTTTTTCTGTGTATACACACACATATGTATGCCTGCGTAGATATACATAGGTAGAATTTTTATGACAATGGGAGTATACAATACATATTGCATATTGCTTTGCAACTTGATTTTTTTCTTTCTTTTTTTTTCCCTCTGGGGTCTCACTCTGCACCCTGGCATGGTCACAGCTCACAGCAGCCTCAGCCTCTTGGGCTCAGGTGATCTTTCTGCCTCAGGCTCCTGAGTAGCTGGGACTACAGGCATGCACCACCACACCCAACTCATTTTTTTATTTTTTTGTAGAGACAAGGTCTCTATGTTGCCTAGGCTGTTCTCAAACTTCTGGGTTCAAGCGATCTTCCTGCCTCGACCTCCCAGAGTACTGGCATTATAGGTGTGAGCCATCACACCTGGCCTGCACCTTGCTTTTTTCACCAAATGTATTTTGGAGGTCAGATCATGTCAGTGCACATGGTGTGGGCATGTTCTTTAACAGCCGTATGGATGCTGGGCATGGTGGCTCAAGCCTGTAATCCCAGCACTTTAGGAGGCAAAGGCGAGAGGATTGCCTGAGCTCAGGGGTTCTAGACCAGCCAGCCAGGGCAACTTGGTAAGACCTCGTCTCTACAATAAATCAAAAAATAAACTGGGTGTGGTAGCGTGTGCCTGTAGTTCCAGCTACTTAGAGTGCTGAAACGGAAGGATCTGAGCCCAGCAGGTCAAGGCTGCAGTAGCCATGAGCATGCCACTGCACTCCAACTTGGGTGACAGAGTGAGACTCTGACTCAAAAAAAAAAAACAGTTGTATAGGGTCCCACCTGTACCCCTCTAGTTCCCAAAGTGTAGGCCCCAGACTAGCAGCATCAGCATCACCTAAGAACTTGTCAGAAATGCAAGTTTTGAATCAGAAGCCTGAGGTGGGCCCAGCAATATGTGTTTTAAAGAGCCCTCCTAGTGGTTCTGATGATGCTCAAGTTTGAGAACCGCTGATCTAGAATCCGCCACTGGTCACATGGGTTGTTTCAACCTTTTGCTGTTACAAACTGTGCTGAAAGGAATATCCTTACACATTTGTTATTTCACACTTACCTATGTATTTATATGATAAATTTCTTGAAATTGGTTTTGCTGGGTTGAAGGCTATGTGCGTCTTTATTTAGGTCGCTTTTACCAAGTGATCTGCCATAGAGGCAGTGTCAGGTTCACCCTTCCACCAGCAGTGACCTCAATTCTTGTTTAATGGCTGCAGAGTATAGTCCATTCTCCAGAGGTTTTTAAGGAGGTGTGTGATGCAGTCAGCCACGGGCTTTAGAAAGAGCTCGTGGCAGGGTAGGTGACAGGCAGGAGGAAGAAGGACAAAGAGGCTGGTGCAGGCTTGCGTTGAAGACAGCAGAGGGGCCCAGGAAATCCGGGTAGGAGGTTAGTTCAGGAAACACAGTTGTGCAGAGTTGAGGGGCTGAATGGAGTGGTTAGGAGAGGAGGACCCTGAGGTCTCAGCTGGAGTGACAGAATGACAGAGTGGTCCGTGAATTCCAGATTGTTTCTTGGGCTCAACCTGGAAGCAGTGAGCCTAGAACTCAAGCCATGCTAGTGACTTGAAGCTGGGCGTCTGTCGTCTCTTACTGATTTTGCTTCTGTCCTGATAACTGAACATTCAGAATGTCACTGGAAGCTAAATTTATTTTTGCTATTATGTCAGCTTTTTTGCCCACTCTAATTATGTTTGTGTTTTAGGAGCTAATGCATTTGCATGCATGCATCTGCTTTCAAAAATTCCAATCAAATTGGTAAAGACTCCCAACAACTTTTATTATTTTTGTAACTACACAGATTAACTGTTCAGTTACTTTCAGGACTGTTCCTCAGAAAGTTCTTCGACTTCCTGAGCACCTTTTCCATAGAAATTTCCAGATGGGAATGATAGCTGCCAAGTATCCAGTTTGAATCCTGGCTCTGCTGCTTGCCACCTGTGTGACACTAAGCAAGTTACTTCATTTCTCTAAGCTTCAACTTCCTCGTCTGTAAAATGGATCTTTTAAAAGTACCTGCTTTGTGGGGTTTTTGTGAGGATGAAATTATGTAAAGCACATACAACAGTATTTGGCACTTGGAAAGTTTTCAGTAAATGTTAACCTCATTACTGTTATCATCAGTTAAATTTCAAGTCTCCCATTCTGACTCAGCACTGCAGCGTGGGATATTCATAATAGTCACCCACAATAGAGACCAGACTCCTCTGTGTGGCAGGATGGCTGTCCAGCCTTGAGTTGTCACTGAATAACAGGAAACCTCCTCCCACCTGAGATATTGGGCAGAAGTAGAGGGAATATGTGGAAATGAGCTGTAGCACTGGCTTGTCGGTTAAGCCACGAAGTCCCACGTGTACGTTCCCAGCTCTGAGCCTCTGCACACGCGGGTCCTTCTGCCAAATAAGCACTTCCTTTCCTTGTACAGAAAGCAAACCCAGCATTTGTCTAGCTCTTACTGCATACCAGACCACCAGACCCTGTGCTTGACCTTCAAGGCCTTGCTTAAGTGGCATCTGCTCTAGCCATCTCTGACACTCCCCTGCTTCTCTGTAGAAATGGTGTGTGCCTGCTTCTCAGGAGTTCCTTTACACGTTAATGATACAATGGTGTGGACCATTTGGAAGGTAACTCGAGGCACAGTGCCAAGGATTTCCAGTGCAGAAGTCAGAATCCTCACAACTCATTTACGGCTGAGGAAATGGAGGCTTGGGAGAAAAAGTCATTCCTGGGGCCCTCCATGTGGGAGTCAGAACGGGCTTTCTGACCTCAGAACCCTCTTTCAACCACATAGCATTCATACTATGTCACACTAGAACACGTGTCAGTTCTGTCATGTGTCACGCTGGATTGTAGTATTTTTGTTGTTGTTTTTTAAATCAGACAACACGGGGCAACCCCTTCAGCTCCACTCCCACTGTGGGAGCTTTTCTGTCCTCTCAATAAAACCTGCTTTCTAAAAGATAAATAAATAAATCAGACAACACTTCATTCAATAAAATACTCAGTATTCCTTGTAGCATTCTGTTCACATGTCAAGGTTGTAGCCTACCTGTCTGTGAGCTCTTCAAGATCAGGAACTGTCTCATTTACTTTTGTCCCCACACTGCTCCACAGGGAATGTCTTGGATTTGCAGAGCTGTTCAGAGCAAGTGAGGGACTTGCCCAAGTCCACAGCCAAAAGCAGAAACCAAAGGCTGGGAGGGAAGCGAGGAGGAAGGAAACCTGCCTCACCCACTCCACCCCCTGCTGGCAGAGCAGCCTCCAGCTGCTCCAGAGGGAGGGTCTGCCTGCCAACCTGGGGCTGAGCTGCCTCTACCCTGCACACGGAGGGGTTGACTGGCCACCTCCCTGGCGCCCAGCCACTCAACGTGGGCATGGTGCCTTACCGCTTGCCAGGCTCTTTTGCGTCCAGTATCTCACTTGGTTTACAGGCTCTTGGCCCTCATTTGAGCTAAGTGAAGCTAGAGATCGTCAGCCTGTTTGACAGATGAGTAAACTGAGGTTCAGAGAGCAAATGATTCTTCTCAGTCACCCAGCACGTCATTAACAGCCGTGAATACCTGGGCTGTGCTTCATGTGCATCATCTTCCTCATGTGGAAATTACATCTGTAGGAGAAACTCCAGGAAGTGAAATGTGTTTGCACTTGTGACTTTGACATCCATTGCCAAGTTGCTTTTACTGGAAGACCAACTCCCCCGTCACTAGCATAGGAGACAGCCCCTTTCCCCGCAGCCTCGCCAACTCTGTGTTACCAAAGCGTGGATTCTACCATTCTTGAGATGAAAAATGGAATCTTGGTGTACCTTAATTTGAGCTTCTCTTACTAAGAGTGAGAGTGAACCCTCTTTTCTTATGATGAAGAGCCATTTGTAATTCCTGTTCTGTGGATCTTCTCTTTGTATCTTTGGGCATGTGCAAATTAAAATTAAACGCAGCTTGTCAAAATGCCTTCCCTGAAAGGCCGGGAGGTTTGTACTCTGGCCAGCAGTGTATGTGTGTCCCCTTGTGCCAGGTGTGGCTTACACCTGTAATCCCAGCTACTTGGGAGGCTGAGGCGGGAGATTGCTTGAGCCCAGGGGTTTGAATCCAGCCTGGGCAACATAGTAGTATTCCATCTCTTTAAAAAAAAAAAGAAGAAGAAGAAAGTGTGACTCCCCATTCCCTGCACCTCCCTCTCCTGGTACTCATTCCATGGGCTTACTGCCCTGCCCCGTCTCCTTCCACCTGGGAACACCAGGGCCTGCCTGAGACTGCTCCCTCCTGGCAGGTTTGTTCCTGTTGGTGTGTGTGTGTTTGTTTTTGAGACAGGGTCTCACTCTGTCCCCCAGTCTGGAGAGTGCAGTGGCACGATCCCGGCTCACTGCAGCCTTGACATCCTCCCATCTCAGTCTCTCAAGTAGCTGGGACTACAGGCCCGCACCACCACACCTGGCTTTTCTTCTTCTTCTTCTTCTTCTTCTTCTTCTTCTTCTTCTTCTTCTTCTATCTTCTATCTTCTATCTTCTATCTTCTATCTTCTAATCTTCTAATCTTCTAATCTTCTGTCTTCATCTTACTGTGTTGCCCAGGCTGGTCTCAAACCCCTGGGCTCAAGAGATCCTCCCACCTCAGCCTCCCAAGGTGCTGGTATTATGGGTGTAAGCCACCATACACAGCCTCCTGTTGGTTTCTAAGAGCCAACTGTGAGTCAGAATATTGGTGAGATTCACAGCTGAATGTGATCCCTTCTCCCAGGAATGCTGATGCTTATTCTAAGGATGGACATGTTGCTGGTAGCATCCTGGGTGCTGTCATGAGCCAATGGCTACTGTGGAGAGAACTCACTTTGGCCGGAGCAGAAGTCTAATCTGGCATTGCTAGGACTTTTGGTAGCAATGATATAAAACAGTTAGGGATAGGCTTGTGCCTGCAGGGAAGTCTGGAAGGGCTTCATAGCACTGATGTTTGCTGGGCCCTTGAGAACTGAGGATTTTGGGTAGCAGAGAGAGGGTGTGTAGAGAGCATTGTGATCCTGGACGCTTCTGATTGTGTCTTGAATACAAATTTGTACTAGGACTGTACTGTCATTGATAAATTTTATCAGAAAGTCTTTTGGCATAAATTCTGTGAAGCTGATTTAGTTCCCATGTTACACCATTGCTCTGTTTTTAATCCTCTTCCATCTTTATAATACCAAAATTTATTTTGATTGCATTCAGTTCTTTTTCTTGTAAACATTTCTCCTTCATCAGCTCTTTACCCACGTTGCATTCTTGTCAACTATAGCATCTGCATAAATTTGATTGTGGGTCTTATTTTCACTATGTTCAAGCCTGTCCGTCAGATGTCTTAAGTCTGAGTTGTGTCGTGTCTCCCATGTGCAGTTTCCGCCATTGCCAGTCTTTTTTTTTTTTTTTTTTTATGAGTTGGATTCTAACTCCGCCGCCCAGACTGGAGTGCAGTGGCCGCTCCCAGCCACCGCAGCCTCGACCCGCTGGGCTCCGGCGATCCTTCCGCCTCCGCCTTCCGAGTAGCTGGAACTACAGGCGCGCGCTACCACGCCCGGCTGATTTTTGATTTATTGTAGAGAGGAGGTCTCGCCAAGTTGCCCGGGCGGGTCTCAAACCTGCGGGCTCAGGCAAGCCACTCACCTAAGCCTCCCCAAGCGAGGGATTACAGGTTGAGCCACCGAGCCCGGCTATGTTTCCCTTTTCTTATCCAAGTTTCTAGTGCAACAACCAGCACATATAGGGTCTGTTCAATGTGAACTGAGTGATTCAATGCACCCTTGCACACCTAGAAAAGAAAGCCTGTTGCTGTACTAGATTCCAGTGAATCTAAAATATAACAAAGTAGAGGAAACAATTTAGGAATGGGAAGTTTGCTCACATAATTTACATTCCTAGGTAAGAAGTGGCCTTGCCTGAAAAAGGAAGAAATAAAAAGAAATAGATTAATTAATTTTTTAGAGAATCATAACAATTTATTGAAGGAATGTTATAATTGGAGGGGAAATAATTATAATAGCTTTCATTTTTAAGTGCTTATTTTTTCTAGGTCTTGTGCCAAACATAATCCAGCCAATAACACACTATTATTACATCCTTTTTAGAGATAAACAAACTGAAGAAAAAGATAATTAAGGAGTAGAAACTGGACATAAACTCAATCTTGACCTATTCCAATTATACAGTTTTAACCATCATTCTACAATCTACACTAACACCCAATATACTCCTCACAGTAGCAAGTGAGAACTGCTAGCAAATATTCTGGAGACAACTAGGATGAAAAAAATGAGACCTCTCTCTATCTGATACATTGACATCCTCCCACCCTAGTTCATAATATATTCCAGAGTCAGAGAGGATGACTTAGCAAGAAATTTTAACATAATTTTCACTTAATTGTTAATCATAATAAACAAAATAACATTTTATTAATAAAAGTAGACATGAAAATGTCACAATTTTTAAAAAATACAATTCTCTCTATTCCAAAATTTGTTTATCTTCTTAAGACCTGAAAAATCTGTCCACAGAGTTCTTAGCCTTATATCAAAATTTATTGTCAAGTATTATATAAATGTATATATATATCTAACATATGAAAAAAACGATTGCATAATGCAGTTTCATTTAACTTTTCTCATGACTGCTTTATGACAGTGACCTACATGATCTGAAAATGTAATGTGACAAAGAATATATCTGCTTTCCATCCCAAGGACATTCTTGAAAATGAGATGTAATATTTCAAGACTTTTATCCTTGTGAGTAAAATGTTAATAAATAGATAAATCTTTAACATTTCCCAAGTCATGATCTTGTATTCAGTAGAGCTAAAGGAAGAATGAGATGTCTGAAGGGGCAGGACTAGAATATAAAAATTTGAATGTCACCACTCTAGAGTTTAGTCCAATCTGGGAAATTATTCTTGATCAAGTGTTGAAGGATATAAAAAATAGCATAAGTGATTAGTATAGATTCTTTAGAAAGAGTCAGACAAAATAAGCCATTCATACCAATGATGCAATGTGAAATCCACATTAGAATTCTCTCTAGAATGACCAGGAGGCATAAGGTTACTGACTATGAACCACCCTCTTGCTCATACACTTCCTCATGTTAGAGGATAGAGAATATCAATTAGGCTTAAAGAGAACATTTCAGAAAACAGAGAACTGCTCTTTTGTAGGCTTACTAATGGGTTATTTGAGACAGATTACTCAATAAGTATGAATTGTTGATTTTGAAAATAGTTTTGTCTTAAAAGTTATATTAAGATTTGTCTTCACATGCGTTTTTAAAATGCTTTTTAGTATTTGCAGTATACGTGTTTGGTTATAGTAATAATTATTAAAATAATACAAAATATAGCTTGCTAAGTATAATAAATAATTGTCCCATAATTAATACTCTCAACAACCTTTTGAGGCAGCTACTCTTATCATAACCTCAATAAGAGTATTATCTACATGAAATCCCCATAATAATTTCATGGCACAATCTCATTTTCGTAAACAGTGTTTCAAAGATTGTGAAACTAAGTTCAGAATGATTAAATAACTTGCAGTAAAATTCATACTAAATAGTGAGGTGAGCCTCCAAGCCAAGATCACTTGATCTCAGAATTCTTGATCCTTACTATGAGGGTTTTGATAACCTTATTCTGTATATTAGTTAAATATTGCCATTTTCCAGGAATATATTGATCATAAGAAAAACTATGGGGTATTGCAACCACTGCTTTGTCCAGACAGACCGCTGCTTACTTATTTCTCTTATATAGTCTATAGGAACACAACCTTCATGGCACATGCTCTCTTTCTCAGAGGAACTGCCAATATATGATTTAATTATTTCTTGGCTAATAGTCATAAATCATGCCACCTTAAGTTAAATCCTGGCTTCCCACAGTTACAATATCATATATTAAGATTACAATATTGGAAGCATATTTTGAATCATAAAACTTCTTTAAAATATTTCCCCAAAATAAATAAGTGATATAACACAGAAATATCTGTTTTTAAAAACATTTTAGACCATTTGATATAATTGCTATGGCAATATATTCTGCATAGGCCAGTCTGGCTTAGATTTCTCAAAATAGTAATTCATTTAGGTTTGTTCTGATGACATTTTTTTCCTGATCAATCTTACAGCAAATGTAAGCCTCTATGCTCCAAGAACTGGCAAACTTTGTTTAAAATCAGCATTATGAGTCTAATATTTATTTTGTTTCTCATTCAGTGTCAATGTATTTCTATGAATTTGGATGGTAATATTCAATTTTAATTTAAAATTTGGGTTTTAATGTAAAATAATTTTACAGGTTATTTCTGTAAAGACATATTGAATAATCTCTTCAATGAAAAGTATTCTTATCCAATGACTGGCTTACATCAGCTTTTCATTGTTACCAGACACTTCGGTCACTTAACTATTTAAATATTCATCATGAAAATATTTATTGAGCATCTACTGGGTGCCAGGCACTATTTTTGTTCTGGAGATATAAGAAATACAAGGTCCTTTTTCTGATAAATGTTATATTAGTCAAAGTCAGGCATTTGTAAATACAGATAGTCTCTGACTTACAATGGTTCAATTTAAAATTTTTCAGCTTTATGACATTGTGTAAGCAATATGCATTCAGTAGAAACTGTACTTCAAGTACAGTTGCAAGTACAGTACATGCAACCATTCTGTTTTTCACTTTCAATACTATGTTCAATGTTACATGAGATATTAAATACATTATTATAAAATGTGCTCTCTGTTAGTTGATTTTTGCCAACTCTGGGCTAATATAAGTGTTCGGAGCATGTTTAAGGTAGGCTAGGCTAAGCTATGATGTTTGGTGAGTTAGGTATATTAAATGCATTTTCAACTTAAGATATTTTAACTTGAATGAGTTTATCAGGACATAATTCCATTATAAGCTGAGAAAAATCTATATGAAGTTTGATAATTACTATGAAGAATTTTTAGGAGTAGTCATTTTATAACTTCTTTTCTACTCCTTTTCCTTAATGCTAATATTTTACCCACTCACTTTTAGAAGCACATTTCTTAACAACTCCTTTATTTAAAGCAGCCAGAAGCTTTGCACAATGGTATATGAAATATAAAGAAATAAATATAGGGGTGAGGGGTGGAGAATGGAACAAACTTAATATCTGGAAAAATCATTATATAAAATGTGTTACTGCAGGTCTAGTGGCTTAATGAAAATTTATCTGAGCTCAGGGACACCTTTACCATATCAAATTATTTAACTCTGTTTTAGACAACTGTAGTTTAGTAATCACGTACATTACGTCTTGTTCATGTCATGGCAAAATGTAATGGGGGCAAAACATGTATATTCATCAGCAGTAATTATTAGAGCAAAGATTAATTGCTACCAATAATAATTAGTCAAGTTGATAATTAATGACCATAGCATACCTTCTTCGGCATTGAGAAGGCAATTATGTTACTCATTGCTACATCTCATCTGTATCACCTAGCAAATTACAATTGTAAATGATAATACATATTGAGGTTGTTATTGCTGCATAACTAATTGAAGACATATTTTTCAAGCCATGATTCACCAACTGATTTTATGGGAAAGATATAATGTAAATAAAGGATATAAATGTAAATTTATTGCTATAAATTTACTGCAATAAAATTGAAACATCTTGTCTTATGTTAGAGAATGTATATAAATGTATTTGTTAAAATGTAATCTGGAATTCAAATTGCAAAGAAAGGCTAACAAGAAAATAATCTCATATAATTATTTTTTTCATAAACCAAATATGGCAGCAAATAACATTTGAAAGACAAGAACGTTGAGAAAAGCAATATTAACGGACCATAATAAATAATAGAGCTCCTATAACTGAAAAATTCATGAAATATGTGGCATTTAAGTATATAAATAAATGCAGAATAATACATATATCACTTATACTTTGACAAATATATCAAAGAGGAAAAGAGAGATAATAATACCCTTTAAGATGTTAGGAGCAAAATAAATATAAATTTGACTGACAAATGAAGGTATAAAGAGGATAGGTAATGAACAGGTAGAAGAGAAACTAACAGAGATGAGAAAGTAAAGATCACAGTCTACCTCTTTTTTCTAAAAAATGTAATGTGAATAGATTTCTAGAATAGAGTGTGGACCTCTGTGAATTTGCTCTCCCACTAAGACTATGAAGATATGAGCAAAACAACTAAAATCAACCATTTCAGTATTGTTCCTACTACAAAGAGCAAACTAGCCAATGTAAGCTACTTAACCTCTGTAAGGCAGCCTGGTCTGTGACATTTTTCTCTTGGGGATAGTCCAACACCCCTTTCCTCCCAAGAACAGTAATGTGGTAACCACAAGTCAGAGGTGTTGCAGACAAAGGAGAGATCTGATCACTTTTGGAGCTCTGTTAAAAACCACCATCCTGGGCAATGCCCTCAGGTCCCCTCCCACTGTGGAAGCTTTTTTGTCCTTTCAATAAATCCTGCTTTCTAAAAGTAAATAAATAAATAAAGCATCATCCACAGAGAACAGTCAATATTTTGTCTGAAACCATAGCTCCTTATATAGTCTCTATTCCTAGGGTTTGATTCAGAGTTCAGCTCAAATTCTCATGCCCAAGGTATTACCAAAACAATAGCAATTTGCTGGTAACATTGCAACCACCTAAATTTGAGATTCTTTGGTGACAAACAAGTGGCAGAGGGATTTAAAACAAAATCCTAGAGAATCAGATGACCACAGGGAACTCTGAAATGCTCCAACACATTCACAGAAAATCTGTCTTAAAGGCTGTGCCCAAGCCTAGGAAAGACATCTAGAAGGAGATATCAGTCATTCATACCTAAGTGACCTTGAAACCTTGTAGAAGCAAGCAGTGAAAGCTAAAGATGTATTGGAAACTGCCTGATGTTTAGATGTGCCTTATCACATAGATCTCTTCAGAAAAGATGGTAGATATACAAAAAGTTATTTAGGAAACCTTCAGATGGACCATTGACTAACCACTTAATCATACTGACCTGGAGATTACCCCCAGAAAGCCAAACTTAAAAATAAAAGCAAGAAGTAAATGTATTTACAAAATTGGCTCAGGAAGATCACTAAGCAAATAAGCAGAAGCAAAGAAAACAATAACAACAACAAAAATAACAAAAGTTTAAGCAATAACAACAAATATTTGATACCAGATGGCTACAATATTTTATATTTGCAGCAAAAATTGTAAAATAGGCAAAGAAACAGAAAACATGACCCATATACAACCAAAAAAATGTGTCCTTAATGTATCCTAAATTTTGGACTTATAAGACAAAGCCTTAAATGAATAAGTTATAGTTAAGTTAAAAAAAAAATCTGTAAAGTACTCAAGGAATATAAAGTCAATGATGTCTTACAAAATAAAAAAATCAAAGAAATATACACACACACACACACACACACACACAAAGAATTAAATAAAAATTATTATTTCTCACTAAATAGAAAATATCAATAAAGATATATAATTTTTTAAATATATATATTCTGGATTTTAAAAGACCAATAACAATTTTTTAAAATTCACAAGGGAGTCTCAATAACAGAGACTTGTGGAAGAATGAATCAATACACTTGAAAATAGGTCAATAGAGATAATCCAGTATAAGGAGTAGCATGAATAAAGAATAAAGAATGTGAATAGAACCTCAGCAAATTGTGGGACAACATTAAGTGTACCAAAATAAGCATAACAAAAGTTCCACAGAGGAAAGAAAAAAAGTGGCAAAAAAGACTAACTTCCAAATTTTATTTTAAAAATATTGATCTACATCCTAGATCAATATTGATCATCCTAGATCAATAAATCCATGTAGAATAAACAGAAGCCCCCAACTACGTAAATTAGAGTTAAACTGATAAATGTCAAAGACAAAATACATTCTTTTCTTGAAAACAGCAAGAGATAAACCATATCAATTACCAGGGATCTTTAATAATATCAATAACTGTCTTCTTATCCAAAACTATAGATGTCAGAAGACGGTTGTACCTCCAAAGTGTTTGAATAAAAATGCCACCAAGAATATTATATCCAGTTAAGCTCTCCTTCAAAAATAAATAAAAAATGAAGACATTCTCAGATTTTTTTCAGTGAAGAAAGGAGATTATTTGCTGCTAGAACTTTTGCTCTATAAAAACAACAAACGAAAAGGTCATTTGGCCTGAAAGGATCCTTGAATCCATGTGAATCAATACAGAGTACTGGTAAAGAGTACTATATATATGAATACAAAACACAATAGAAACATATATTTTTTTATAACCATTTTCTTCTTCTATTTTAAAAAATTACATAAAGTAATTATAAAACTATGTTGACAGGCTTATAATGTGTAAAGATATAAATTGTGTAGCAATAACATTATAGAGAGGAGCAAGAAAAAGTAGCATACCAGAGCAAAGATTTATATAGTTTTTAAATTAATATATTATTAACCCAAACTAGATTGTTGTAAGTTATGATGCTAATTGTGATTACCAGAGAAATCACTAGGAGAAAGTTCTCAAAAATATAATAAAAGAAACAATAATGCAGACAAAATGGTATAATAGAAAATATCTGTTTAACACATAAAAAGGCAGTAATTGAGACATGGAGGACAAAAAAGACATAAGGCCTATGTAGAATGCAAATAGTAAAATGCCAGATGTATATTCACACATACTTACATGAAATATTCATGGCTAAATACTCCACTCAATAGGCAGAGATTGGCAAAATGGGCAAAAACACATGATACAACCAAAGCAGTCTACAAGAGACACACCTTAGATTCAAAAGTACAAATAGACTGAAAGTAAATGAATTAAAAGATTTACCATGCACAGAATTGCACCAAAGCTGTACTGTATATACCAATATATGATATAAATAGACTTTAACAAAATTATTACTAAAGATAAAGTATAACATTTTATAATTAGAAGAATAATTCATCTATCTATCTATCTATCTAGCAACACAGTCCTAAAATACATGACGCAAACACTGACAAAATAGAGGGAATATATACAATTAAGCAATAATAATTAGACTTTTATAACCCATTTTTAATCATAGGTAGACAAACTAAGCAGAAGAAAAGCAAGGAAACAGAAGACTTTAGCAATACTATAAGCCAACCAGACCTAAAAGATATGTTTAGAACACTCTGTATAACAACTGTAAAATAACATATTCTTCTTTAACACACATGGAGCATTGTCAATAGATCATATGCTAAGACATAAAGCAAGTCTCAATGAAATTTAAAAGTTTAAAATTATACTAGGTATGTTTTCTAACCAAAATGAAATAAAATTATCAGTCAAAAAGGCAGAAAATTTGAAAAAATCAAAAATATATGAAAGTTAAACATTTCCATATAATTTTGAATGAATGAAAAAAAAAACACAGCATAACTAAATGAATAGAATCAGTTAAATAGTGCCTTGGGAAAATGTATACCTGTAAATTTGTAAAGTATAAAAGAAAAAAAGTCAAATAAATATCATAACTTTTTACTTCAAGAAAAAGAAGGGCAAACTAAATCAGAAGCAGGATCGAGGAGGAGTTAAAAATTAGAGCAGAAATAAAGACATAAAATACTGAAAATCACAGAGAAAAGTCAATAAAATCAAAAGTTATTTATTGAAATAATAAACAAAATTGACACAGAAGACGGAAGTGACAATAATCATGAATGAAAGGAAAATTAATACCAGCTTTACAAAAATGAAAAGGGATATAAGAAATACTATGAATAATTGCATGTCAAATATTAGATAACTTAGATGAAATGAACAAAATCCTAGGAAGAAACAAGCTAGTGAAACTGACTCAAGAATAAATAGCTATCAAAATCAGAGATGGAATTTAAAAATCTTAAAATCCACAGAGAAAAGGCTTAGCCCAAAAGGCTTCCCTGATTAATCCCACCAAACTTTTAAAAATATAAAACCAATTCTTTTCAAATGCTTCCAAAAATTAGTTGACGACAGAACACTTTCCAACTCATTCTATAAAGTCAGTATTACCCTGATTAAAAATTTAAAAAGTGCAAGAACATCATAAGGAAACTACAAACCAATATTCCCTCTCAAGTAAATGCAAACCCTCAACAAAATATCAGCAAATAAAACCCAACATAATGAAAAGGATTATACATCATGACTAAGTATGATTTATCCCAGGAATGAAATGTTGGATTAACATCTGATGATAATCAGTATACTACACCGTATTTATTGACTAAAAGACCAACATATGTTCATCTCAATAGATGCAGTAACAGCTTTGGCAAATTCAATACTCTTTTATGATAAAGACATTCAACCAATAGGAATGATAGATGGAAACTTCCTCCACTTTAATATGAAAATTATATGAAACTCCACATGTGGGATTATTCTTAATGGAGGAAAACTGGATTTTTTTTTCTTAAGATCAAGAACAAGACAAAGATGTCTACTCTTGCCATTTCTATGCAACTTTGTATGGAGGTTCTAACCACAGTAATTAGAAAATATCAATAAATAAATAGCATAAGATTGAAAGAAAGAAGTAAAAGTATCTCTATTTGAAAATGACATAATCATGTATACAGAAAAGAAATTCTAAACAATCCACTAAAAACTATAAAACAAATAAATGAAAGCCAGAAACATGGCAGAATATGAGAGCAATATGCGATAATCAATGTGTTTCTATACGGTAGCAATAAACAATACAAAAAAGAAATTAAGAAAACAATTCCATTTAAAAGACATCAGAAATAATGTGATAAAATAATACATTTAACAAAAGAAGCGCAAAACATGTATACTGATACCTACACATTATTATGTAAAAAATGAAGGAAGACCTAAATGGAAAGACATCACACGTTTATGAAACTGAAGACTTAATGTTGTTTTTATGACATTACTCTCCAAATTATCAGCAGATTGAATGCAATCTATATTAAACTCCCACTTGCCATTTTTTCCCTGAGAAGTTTACAGGCAGGTTTTGGAATGAAAATGGAAATTTCTTGCATGGAAATGCAAGGATCCCAAAGGTATCCAAAATAATCTATGAAAGACAGACTAGAATTAGAAAACTTATACTTCTTAATTTTAAAACTTATTACCACTGTATTTATCAAGACAATGTGGTATTGGCATGAGAATAGTCATATCCATCAAATCGAAAAACAGAAATAAGATTCTAGAAAAGACTCCTCATATTTTTGATCCACTCATTTTAAACAAGGGTACCAAGAAAACTCACTGGGGAAAATTGTTCGTTTCAACAAATTTGAGTTTGGACCCTTTTTTAAATATCATGCACAAAATTAAATCTAACTTAGTGATAGGTGTAAATGTAAGAGCCAAAATTATGAAATTACTAGAAAAAAATGAAAGTATTTTTTTTCTGACCTTATGTTAAGCAAAGCATTCTTAGATATGCACCAAATTCACAAATGAAAAAATAAAAGGAGTAACAAATTAGATCTCATCAAAATGTAAAACAATGCTTCAAGGGATATCATCAAGAAAACAAGAAAATGCACAGAATGGGGAAAAACATTTGCAAATATCTATCTGACAAGGGATCTATATCCAAAATATATGAAAACTCTTACATCCCAATTACAAAAGGCAGATAACCCAACTGAAAAATATGAAAAACTTTTGAATATTCCTCCAAAGTAGATATGCAAATGGCCAAAGATACATGAAAAGATCCCCAATATGGGTAACAGATTCAAGTGAAAACCACAGTGACATTCCACTTGACATCCACTATAATGGCTACACACAGGGACAGGAAATAGTAAGTGTCAATGAGAATTTAAAGAAATTTAACTGCCAATGGAAATGTAAAACAATCTGACTGCTTTAGGAAACAGTCTGGTAGTTCCTCAAAATGTTAAGCAAAGAATTACAATATGATATTGCAATTCCACTTCCAGGCGTGTACCCAAGAGAAATTAAAATATATGTTCACATAAAAGCTAGTGCATGTTCATAGCAGCATTATTCATAATAGCCAAAAAGCAGAAACAACCCAAATACCAATCAATCAAGGAATAGATTTTTAAAATATATCCATACATTGGAATATTAAACAATAAAAATGAATGAAGTACTGATGAATGTTATGGGATGGATGAACCCCAATAATATTCTAATTGAAAAAAATCCACTCACATAAGACCACTAATTATGTGATTCTATTTACATGAACTGTCCAGAATAGGCAACTCTGATGACAGAGGGTCTGATGTTATTGTCTGGACTGGAGGTTTGAGGAGGGGATGAGAATAGAAAGTGGCTCTAGTAAGTGAGGGATTTCTTTTGGCATGAAGAAAATGTTCTAAATTTAAATCTCATTGATGGTTACACAACTGGATATACTAAAAATCAGAGAGCTACGCACTTTAAATCAGCTAATTTTATGGTATATGAATTATATCTCAGTAATGTCAGTTAAAGAAACAAACCACCAGCACCACCCCCCAAAATAAAGGAAAAATGTTATTGAAAAACTTGGAGGAATACTTTTAAAATACTCAATATGTTTTTTAAATGGAATGAATGAGTAATAAATAACATCATAAACCCTGCTTCAGCATAAAAGAGCTTATAGTTGTCCATAAGTCCATTGCTTCCCATTATGTCATTTAAAGTATTTACAGGGAAAATAGAAATTCCAAAAGAATGTCATTAAGAGAGTGTCAATGTCAGTAAGAATGGAACTTACAGAGAAAGTCTGTTTGCTGTTTGGTGTTTTTAGAGAAAAATTTCATGCAAGAAAACTTGAATGCATTGGTGTATTGCACATTGCTAAAATGCTGAGTGGTGAAGTTTTCATACTCATGGCTCCTTCTTTTAAAAAAATAAACATACCCAAATTTCCATTTCCATCATCCGTGCGATGGGAGGTAGCCCTCTGACAATTTGATTGAGTTCAGGACCGTAAAGGACAAAGGGAAGAAAACCTGAAAAATGAAAGCCTTTTAGCTTCTGAGAATCATTTTCTATCTAAGTTCAGTATTGATTCTCTAAGAAATTGTGATAAGCCACCAGTGATCCATTCAGAATGGGCAGGCATTGGCCTTAGTATGCATAGATGATTTCCAGTTCAATTTAGTTTCCAGGCTTCATTAGAATATCTAGCCCTATGATAAATCCATCAGCCTTTGTAGTGTTTCCAGAAGAGTTTTCAAAGAATAGCAAGGTCAAGCTGAGAGTAGCCTCTCAATGAGAAATACAAGTCAGACAAAGAGGAGGGCATATACATATAATCTGAATATGAAATCAACAGACTTGTATCCCGTGATTATATCATTTCTTCTTTTACTCACTAATGCATCAACTTTTGATCTAGGTCTATCAGTTCTTTCTCAAACAAAAGGTTAAAATAATAAATCCATTCAATTTTCATTATCCTAAATGACCCTAAATCCTTTCTCCAACCTTGTCCTGACAATATACACCTGGGATTCATTCATCATGTTACTTGATACATTGTGAAAATAACTGAGTTACAGACTTTGTATAGAAATGGATTCTATATGCAGATCATTTCTGTGGTAGTGCAGAACAAGATAAAATATGCTTCTAATCCACAGTGGAGCCACACACAAAAGAGAAAACTGTTAATGGACACCATAAGTGCTCCACCTGTAAACAATTATGAAAATAATAATAGTCAAAATATATGTTTACTGTATGTCATGCCTTGTCATAAGCTCGTTATAATCTTCATAATTACCTTAAGAACTAGGATGACATAAATCAGGAAACTGAGGCATATGTGGTTTTGTTAAATTGTTCAGGTTACTCAGTATATTATAAAGGTAGGATTCCCATGTAGTAGTTGAACTTGAGAGCCTAAGTTTTTAACCACTATATCTAGTCCTGTGTATTTAGAGTAGTTGGTGTCAATTTCAATAGAAAAATGCTAATCTGTATTTTTAAAATATCAATTGTAAACAACTACAGCTCATTTTATGCCTTTTGCACTTTCATGGAGGAGTCCAAAGTGAGATTACAGAAATACATATGATATATATCTATATATATGACATATATATGTAATTGAAAATAAATCAGGTTTAGGCACTAAGTTACTTTTCAGAAACAAATGAATAAATAACCTGTAATGGTTAATGCACTTAATGGAGAATAAAGAAGTTTAACTTTTATATACGTGTTACTGGACTGTATGTCCTCATCTAAAAATGAAGAGTTGGAAGATTTGAATTCAAATACTCCTTAGAATACAATGGCTATAAAATCATTTTTATGATCTACTTCAATATTCTACATACTTGTCCTTCGCCTATTTTTCTAAGAGGCTATTTTTTTTCTTTTTTACAGATTTATAGTAGTACATAATATATTAAGTAGAATTAATTTTTGTGGTATGTGTTGAATAAACTTATTTCTCATTTTGTTATTTACAAATGTTATTTTGTGCTTTTTTTTACTATTTAGAAATTTAAATAATTTTATATAGTCAGGTTTATCCCTTATTTTAAGTCTTCTGACTTTACCTATGTTATATTTCAGCAGTTGTTTCAAACACAAAATATGAAAATATACTGTCTTCCATTTTACAGGCTGAATTTTTTAACATTTTTATGTTTTAAGCATTCAGAATTTTAAAAACAATGTATAAATTAATTATAGATTTACCTTTCTTTTGAATAGCTAGCCAGTTATCCTAATATCACCTATTAAAGTTTCTAGTTCCCTCTCAACTGATTATTAAGGAAACACAATCTTGATCATGAATTACATTCCCCAGTTAACTCAGGTCATTTTATAGACTCTTGATTCCCATAGTCCTGTCCATTTATTCCTGCCAGTATCCTATTGACTAATATACATAAGAAAAGATCTTTACCCTTGCTTGTAGTGAAAGGAAAACAAATTAAGGTAACAGGGAGTTTTTTCCCATTGTCAGATAAACACAGATTTATACTTTTAGTAATACAAGTGTTGGTTAGAATGTCAAAACCAGTCACACCAAAAAAATTTGATGAATGTAAAAATTGTGCAAACAGGCAGCATCCATAAATATTATAAATGGGCATACTCTTTAACCTCAAGTGATTTGAGGCTCCCTAGGGGTTTCCAAGATCCTTTCAAGGGATTTGTGAGGTCAAAGTGCTTTTCATCATAATACTAAGACATTATTTGCTGTTTTCTACTCTGTAAACATTTCCATTGAAGGTTCAAAAGCAGTGGCAAAAATTTATACTAACAGTCATTTTCTTTTCCTCCATCAAACATAATTACATACACATACACACAGTTTCATTCATAATGTTCTTGATGAAGCACTAAAAATTATTAATTTTATTACAAGTTGACTCTGGAGTACGTTTGTTATACTATTTTATGTGATAAAACACAAGGTATACATTAAGCACTTCTGTTGTCTGTAGAAGTATGATGATTGTTTGAAGAAAAAGCACTTATAGTAACTGAACTAGCCCCTTATTTCATGGAACATCATTTTTTACTAGAAAGAATGATTGACGGATAAGCTATGGTTTTCTGACTTGAATACTTGGAAGATACTTTTTCTAAAATGAACGAAGTGAGCCTGTCACTTCAAGGAAAATAACCAACATTATTTGTTACCAATGATAAGAGTTGAGCTTTCAAGCAAAAATGAGAATTTTGGAACATTATATCCATCACTAAGACATGACAGCTTCCCAGCATTTAAAGGCTTTTCTCCGGTGATATTAACAAATATCCATTTTTCTTATTATATAACAGAGCACATAAACATCTGGAAAACCTTATTTACTCAGGAAAACAATATTTTCCAAATGACACATGCATGATGAAAGAGCTATTCCAAATGCCATTCCAAATGCAGAACACACAAATAGAATTTAATGTAATTGAACATAAAATATTAATTTGATTTCAGATTTCACATTGCAACTAGCCTTTAAGAAACTTCCATTTGTCAAGTTTGGTGTAATACCAAAGAGGAATAATCAAAATTTCTTGAAAAGTGTACTAAAATATTCCTCTTTTCTAACTTTCTATTTTTGTGAAGCTGGATTTTGTTCAACTATTCCACTAATTGAAGGCAGAAATGGATATCAGAATTCAACTGTCTTTTATTATCAGACATCAAGAACATTTGCCAAGTGTTTAAGTAATGCCACTCCTCACTATTATTTTCATAAATATTGTTACGTTAACATGCATGTTTTGTTATTTTCAGTAAATTAATAAATAATTTTTAAATTTCTCGTTTTTAGTTTCTAAAGGGACAAACAATGATAGATATCCCCTGCACTTTATTTAATAGGTTCTTCGCTTTCCTCAATAATTGTTAAATTTAATAACTTGTAACTCAATAACTTACAAAACTGCAAAAGTGGTCTTGAGATTTTTTTAAAAAGGACTACTGATTTAGAAAGGCTACTCATAAAAAATCACCTTAGATAAGCACACAAATTGCTAATAAACTAGTAACTGTTAGATATTTCACATTCTTTATTTTTCTCAATGGAAGTTTTTATTGAGGTTATCCTAATTCTATTTCACAGTTTTACATTGGGTGCAGGGAGAAGATATCTTGTCCTGTGTTTTATAGTTGATTAGCACCAGAAGATACCTTGGGAAAGAATAATAAATATATTCCACATACAGGACATTTTGACAAAAGGTACCCTAGTGTCAGAGGCTCTGTTTTTTTCCCTATATCTGTAAGCTATCTCCCAGTATACCACCTTCTTCTCAGTAATAGAGCTCAAAAATTTAATCTGGGAAAATGGGCTAACAAAAAACATATTATTTGCTAACCATTTTTGGAGCTAAATGTGACCAGAAAAATGTAAGCAAGATGGTAGCATAACGTCTGTGATATCTGAACTGTGGATGTGTTATCTGGAACTAGAACAAATACCTTGAAAAACTAGGTAAAAACCACATGCTAAAGAGCATAGAAGGAGTCTGAGTCCTTAAAGATAATGGAGCCACCATATTAATCATGATCACCAGTCCTTTTGTGAAAGGAAAATACATTTCTGTCTTGAATAAACTACCATAATTTGAGATTTTCTACTATTCATGGTTGCTCTTAATTTGAAGTGACTCAGCAGTCCTGTTAGAGAAATGGGACTCCATTTACTTTATTTGTTCCTTTTTCCTAGTGCTAGTGCTATTTTGTTCTACCAGCATTGTCAGTGAATTTTGTCAAGGTAGTAGATTATGTTGGGGCTCAGAAAACGATATATCAATGTATGGTGCTTTGGCAAGCTCAGTGTTTTGAATTAAAGGAGAACCAAAGCCTCACTAATGTTCTCCTATCCTCCTGTCTCTTGTCCCTCTTTTTCCTGTGAAGTGTAGGGATAGGGCTTTCTCTGAAATTCCTTTATCCCCTTAAAGACAGAACCTCCAAAAAGGAACTCAACTGTCATGAACCTCCACTTTGGAAAGTTTATCAACCAGGGAAGAGTAACTCCCGGGAAAAGAGAGTTTACTCTCAGACAGACTTTGTCACTGCCTATCACTTATTCTTCTGATGGGCTCCTCTCAGACAACTTTTATTACCTGAGAGATTTTTACCGGCATAACAAGAACACCTTTGTTTACTGTGCATTTCCTCCCCTTACCTTCCCATAACTTGCATCACTACCAGCTCCTAAGAGGCCCCAAGCCCCTATTCCTTTCTTTACTTCAGGATGTTGTATAACTTCAATCATCTGGCCTTCTGTGAGTCTCATGTTTTCTAGGGCTCCCATGTGTATGCTCATAATTAAATTGAGTTTTCACCTGTTAATCTACTTACTGTCAAATTATTTCATTGACTCAGTTATTATGCCTTCAGAGGGTAGAAGTTTTCATATCTCCTCCAATTACTGTTGAAGGTGAGAGTTGTAACTCATTTTTATTTTTATTTATTTATTTATTTTGAGTTGGAGTCTCACTCCATCGCCCAGACTGGAGTGCAGTGGCCGCTCCCGGCCACCGCAGCCTCGACCTGCTGGGCTCCGGCGATCCTTCCGCCTCAGCCTTCCGAGTAGCCGGAATTACAGGCGCGCGCTACCAC
>CAUYQG010219080.1:0-41357 GCA_963574415.1 Tarsius wallacei | reverse complement strand
TGGAACTACAGGCGCGTGCTACCATGCCCAGCTAATTTTTGATTTATTGTAGAGATGAGGTCTTGCCAAGTTGCCCAGGTGGGTCTCGAACCCGCGGGCTCAGGCAATCCACTCACCTCAGCCTCCCAAAGCGTGGGATTACAGGCTGAGCCACCGAGCCCGGCTTCCTCTAACTTTTTAGAATATAATTTTTAATTATGTGTAATATTCCAGTATGTGGCCATACAATTACTATAATCCTGTGCCAGTTATCAACCTATTGCCTGTCAGCTTCAAATCTATCCTGCTTGGCCCTGCTCTCTGCTACTGTAGCTAGACCCTATCAACAGCACTGTCCAATACAGTAGCCGCCAGGCACACATAGTTATTGAGCACTAGAGACGTAGCCAGAGTGACTTGAGATGTGCTGTCAATATAAAATGCACAGATTTTGACGTGTGAAAATATTCATTTTGTACTAATTATACACTAATATAACATAAAATATATTAATTTTATGTTAATTACAAATTGAAAATTGTTTTAACTATACGAGTTAAGTAAAGCAGTTCATTAAAAGATGACACAAATAAAAATAAACAAATTGGACTACATCAAAATTTAAAACTTCTGTGCAAAGGACACAACAGAGTGAAAGGGCATCACACAGAATAGAAGATGTTTGCAAATCATATATCTGATCAAGACTGAACATTTAGAACCTATAGAGAACTACAACTCAACAACCAAAAATTCAAGTAAGCCAATTAAAAAACAAGCAAAGGACTTGAACAGACATATCTCCAAAGAGGATATGTCAATGACCAACAGTCATAAGAAAAGATGCTCAGCATCACTCATCGTCAGGGAAATGCAAATAAAAACTACAATAAGATACCACCTCACACCCATTAGGATGGCCACTAACAAAAAAACAAGGGTTGGCAAGGATGTAGAGAAATTGGAACCCTTCTGCACTGTTGGAACCCCTAATTCCACTGTTGGTAGAAACGTAAAATGGTACATTTGCTATGAAAAACAGTATGGTGGTTTCTCAAAAAATTAAAAGTAGAACTATTATATAATCCAGCAATTTCCACTTTTGGATACACAGCCAATAGAACTGAAAGCAGGGTCTTAAAGAGACATTTGTACACCCATTCTCACAGCAGCATTATTTATAATAGCCAACAGGTGGAAGCAACTGAACCAATCCATTGACAGCTGAATGGATACACAAAACATGTTTTATACATACAATGGAATATGATTCAGTCTTTAAAAGGAGGAAATTTTGACACATGCTACAATAAGGACAAACATTATGCTAAGTGAAATAAGTCAGTCACAAAAAGACAAATATTGTATGATTCCACTGATACAAGGTACTTAGAGTAGTCACATTCATTGAAACAACAGACTTGGTGGTTACCCGGAATTGGGGGGAGGAGGAAAAGGAGAGTTGTTTAATGGGTGTACAGTTTCAGGTCTGCAAGATTAAAAAGTTCTGGAGGTTGGCTGCATAACGACTACTGAACTGTACACTTAAAAACGGTTGAGATGGTCAATTTCATGTTGCATTTTTACCAACATTTAAAAATTAATATAGCTGTTAGGGTACGGACGGACCAGGTGAGGGTGGAGAGGCACAGGGAGGTGTGTAGCACTGCCAGGGCTGGCAAGCCAGAAGTATGTGCTGGAAACCCAGAGATCCGAGCAGATTACAAAGAATTGCGACACACAAAAAGGTTAAGAAAAGAAGAGTTTACTTAGAAGTAAATTAAAGAGAGAAAGAGAAGGAAGAGAGAAGATTCACCTCCCCAAGGTGGGGGAGGGGGACCAAAGCCAGGAAGCATGGGGACAGCCATGGCTCAAAAGAGCACATGGCCACACTGCGGTTGAGTCCTTTTAACCATTCCCCTTGATGGGTGATTGGGTGGTGGTCTGCTTCCATGTCATCACAAAGGGGCAGGCAAGCGCAGGTAATGATGATGTCAGGTGATGGACAGCAGGCAGATGGGTGGGTTAGTCACATGATTGCTGCCATAGTGGGGTTTATCTTTGTCACGTAGTTCACAGGACTGATTAGGTTAACCCTGGGCGGTGAGTGTGATTCCTGCAAGAGACTTGTTAGACATTTGTAATTCACAAATTCCTTGACCAAAGGCGAGGTGGTCGAGGTGGTCATTTGGGTTGTCCTGATCTTGTATCTGAAGGAGATTTGCCTAGAGGGGATGGGATAGGCTGCTGTTTGTTAGTAATAAAATGTCTGAATGTTTTCTGATGGCTACACTGAGGCTCAAATACTAAAGAATAAGCTAAGTTTTTTCTAGGTTTCTATACGTACCTTTCAATCACCTGGGTCTTTTTTGCTGTTTGGTGTGACGAACAGAAATTTTGAAATTACATATGTGGCTTGTATTATATTTCTGTTGGACTAAGCCACTCTAAATGTCTCTCCATTGCCAGTTGGCACAGCATTAGGTCTTGTCAGTAGGGGTGCTGAAAGGAAGAATTTCTCTTCCTGGTTCTAGTGCTTTTGTTCTTGCTTCTATGGCACAGCAGGCAACTTCCTGGCCAATGGGACATGGGCGACGCAGCGGCATATACCCCTCCATCCGGTTTTGTTGGCATCTCAGTGAATGGCTTCCTGCTTACCAGCCCAGTCCTTTGGCGCCCCAGTGTCTTCACCAACCAGTAGCCCCAGACACTCACTCTGCAAGGTCTGAATCTCAGCTTTGGGGGACCTTGTTCCCAGTTCATCCTTTCTTGGATACTCTCCCCTCAACCCTAGAGATAGAGGCTGCATTATTTACAATAGCCTTACCCCCTGGTGTTCTTTAAAGTTCTCTTCACCCCTCTTAGTAGTTCATTCTCATTTATGAGTTAATAATTATTTCTATTACATTTTCCACTCAAATTACAGGTGTGATTTCTGTCTCCTGACTGGACTCTATAGGATACACTTAGAAATGACTTAAAATAAATAAATTGCTGAAGAAGTCTTAGCAAGGCTTTGAGCAATGGAGACGTATCTCCCATTTTGTATCGTTCTTCTTAAGTACTAGCTCCCCTCATCCCTATTTTCAATTCCCTAAGAGCAGAAACTGTGTTTTCCATGATACCACTATCACCCTAGGACTGTCATTCAGGGACCACTGTGTCATTCAGGGAGCACTGTGAGAACTCAATAAGCCCATCAGGAGTTATGTCTCCTGTTGCTCATTCAACAAATACTTACATACTTAGCTCCTATCACATGAGGGTAATATGCTGGCTGTGAGGCAGAGGGTGGTTATGGGGATGAGAAAGAAAGGAAAGAGACAGGAACAGGTAAAATAGAAACTGGCTTCAAGTACCTAATAGTATGGCAAATAAAAAATAAATGATGATATAAATCACTATCATGCAATACTAAAAAATGTAAAATAAAACCAAATTAAAAATAAAAGAGGCTGTACTCGTGGCTCAGCCTGTAATCCCAGCACTTTGGGAGGCCGAGGTGAGTGGATTGCCTGAGCCCGCGGGTTCGAGACCCGCCTGGGCAACTTGGCAAGACCTTGTCTCTACAATAAATCAAAAATTAGCCGGGTGTGGTAGCGTGTGCCTGTAGTTCCAGCTACTAGGAAGGCTGAGGTGGAAGGATTGCCGGAGCCCAGCGGGTCGAGGCTGCGGTGGCCGGGAGCATGCAAGTGCACTCCAGTCTGGGCAACGGAGTGAGACTCCAACTCAAAAAAAATAAAAATAAAAGAGGCAGATCTACCATTCTGGGTACAATAATCACCCATAGGAAAATATGTAAAGAAAACAAAGAATTTTTGTAGCATCCTCTCCTCCTTAGTGCCCACCCTTCTCCTCACTCTAGGGTTTCCTCTCTCCCCTCTGGGCATCTTTGATCAGTGTCTTGTAGACCAAGGGTTCTGCTGTTTGTCAGCAATTCTAGATAAGGAACCCGCATGCTGCACAGGCCTGGTTCCTATTCTAGTACTTGCCCCTGCTTCCCTCCCAAGCCAAGGGCAAGCAGCGTATCCCTGGAAACAACTCTGAACAACTAGGCAGCACTATTTCATTGGTCAGGGTCATGGCCACAGACTCCACCCCCAACTCCTACACTTAATAAAAGACTGAGATATTATCTATACCTGGGGAAATTTTAGCTCTAGAATTTTCACTTGATTCTTTTTAGTAGACTCCGCTTCTCTACCAGAATTCTCCATTTATCATCTATTTATTTGAACTTATTAATCATAGTTATTTTAAGGTCTCTATCTAATAACCGCAATTTGTGAAGCTCCTATGTAGTTCTACTTCTTTTGTGTATTTTTTCTCTTGCTTTTCAGTCATTTGGTTTTACCATCTTAAACATCTGGTAATGTCTTCTTGAGTGCCAGGCATTACGTTTGAAAAAACTATAGCATTAATTAGAGGCTCTGGGTGATGTTATCTTCCTCCAGAGAGTACTTATGTTTACTTTTGGTAGGCAGATAGGATGGAGAAAAGGAACCCTGATCCATTTGAGCTAATTAGAGGCTAAGTGTCAGCCTTGCTGTGTGCTGGACTATTTCCAGCTTGCCCTCACTCCCAAGAGAAATCTTTTGGGGTTCCAAACTGAAAGCCTTTTGGGGCTGTCTACCAGAGACCCTTCCTCCGCCTTGGAAAGCACTGAGCTCCAACTCTTGTCTTGTCAGTTCTGAGTGACTGCTGAAAGTCCTGGCACCTATTTAACCTCTTTGCCGCCAATTATAAACAAGCAACTAACCGAAGGGAAAAGTGGCCCCAATGCCAAGCACTCATCTCTACATCACCCCTCCTCTACGGAATCCTGGCCTCTCCTGGCCTCACTGCCTCTGTATTTTTCAAATAGAGTTTATATCATTTCTATTTACACACATGATACACAAATTTGCTGTTCTGGTATTCACAGTGGAAGGAGTATAACTATTCTGAGAAAAATCAGAAGAAACCCAGATTACAGGCATTAGCCACTGCATCCACCCAGTCTGTTATGATATTTTTAAAAATTGTTCCTATGTGCTTGGAACAGAGGAAAGAGGATTTTATACGTGCTTACTCTACTATATTCATAAGAAGTCTACCAGGAAATGTTAATATGGCCCTATCCAACACTAAAAAAAGCTTATACGCTTTAAAATTTTATGATTATGTTTTTATATAGAGAAATAGATTAAACATCATAAATGCGCAGGGGGAAAAAGACTGGAAGAAGATACTCCATGAACATTAACAGTGATGACTCTGAAATGTTAAAATTAGCAATAATCTTTTTTTCAGCCTAAATATTTTAAGCATGTTTTTCTACAATCATGTATTGATTATCATCGAGGATGCTTTTCTTTCTTTAAGCTCACAACCCAAAGAAGAATAAGTGGTATAATTTCAGGCAGTATGAAGGTCTGTATATTCTTTCCTGCCCCCTCAGACATATTGGCCCTTTGGGGATAAAAAAACAAAAAAAAACAAAAAACCTACCAGTATCCTGAAGAAAGAAGACTTAAGAACAGAGTCTAAGGTCTGTCATCAAAGAGCTATTAAAAAGGGACGAATTTAAGAGTTCCCCAAGGCAACACTCTCTTAGAAGGACACAAAGTGCTAATGGGGGTATTTACCACTTGTTCTCTAACTTGCAGCAGAGCTTAGGAAGAAATATAGCCCAAGGAGGGAACATGAGCTGAACTGGCCTACATGCAGGTGAAAGCAAACATTTAGAAAAACTGACCATTTAAAGTGAGCAATGACTTCAATAGAACTTCCACAGAAAAGCCTTCCTGATGCCCCCAAACTAAATCAGGTGACTCTGCTAAGTTCCCGTCACACCCCTGACTAGCCTTCACTGGATTTACCACAATTTGCAAGGGCACACGTACTGCCATGACATTCAGGCTAGTTTTGAGATTCCACACCCCAGAATGCAAGCCCCTGAGTGCAAGAGCCATGTGCACTCTGCTCGCTTCTGAATCCCCAGGGCCCAGCACCATAGCAGGTATTCAGTAAACATTTCTTCAATGAATGTTGAATACAAACAAAATTATTTTTATTTGGCTTTCCTTTCTCCATTTCCTCTATGGTTTTCCTTGTTTCTAAACAGAAAATACATTTAAAATTTATTGAAATCATTTCATTCTATGAAAAAGAAATCGTTTGAGCTATTAATATTTTGTGGCTATAGAGGAGGTTACGCAATAGAGTCTATTCTATACGAAGAAGTACCATTAGTAATAAGAACTGTGCCAGCAGTGAAGGTTGAGAACATGAGAGGACTTCACAAGCCTCCCTGAGACTTGGTTCCGAAACCTTCACCTCTTTTAAGTGAACAAAACTACAGAGGTTAGCAAACTGACAGCCTAACCTAGATTAGCTGGATCTGTAAGAGAGAGAAAATTTTGAGGAAATGGAACATGGGACAACAGTGACTGTCTATGAGGTACCTGCTGGCACCTCAACCTCTCTAGAAAAGGGAGAGTGTAATTTAATTAATTATAATGCTGTAAGTCCCTACATACAAACCTTCAAGTTACAGACTTTAATGATGCACACTTGCATCTTTTTTTATGTATTATTTCTCTCCACCAAGTGTCAGTCTAGCCTGTTAAATACATACAGTACTATATATCCGATTGTGTTAGTTGGGTACCTAGGCAAAACTTGTTGGACTTAAACTGGACTTACAAACGTGCTCTTGGAACAGAACTTATTTGTTTCTTGGGGACTTCCTGTATACAAAAAGTCACTAACGCTGACTCACTTTACCTTTACACAACATACCTTAAGAAGGAGGCACTGCAGGTACGACTGTGCCCATTTTACAGGCAGGAAACTAACGCTCAGAAGGTAAGTGATGCTCTTAGAGACACAGCTGGGTTGGGGCAGCTGCTAGGGTGGAGGCTGCCCTGGTCTATGGAGTAGGAGCACTGCAGGGAGTGTGGGAAGAGGCAGAGTCCACTCAGAAGGCACAGTTTCCCATGACAGTTCATGGCTTGTGTGATGATAAAGGCCCAGGCCTTCAGGAAAAGGGAGAGCTACTAAAAACTCATTAATAAGAAACAAAGGAAGTGATCCCATGATCTTACCCTGGAGGGCCCTGGTCAGAGAGGACTAAGGCTTGTGCTGACACTTAACACTGCAGGCTCACAACTGGCCCAAAATTAAATGTCTAGGCTTCAGGGAGAAGTACAGGGGGTGGTGAAAAGTGGCAAGCATCACCTAAGTCTCAGGTATATCACTGGGAAGAGAATAATTTCCCAGGAAAAAGCTCAGTAGAACCTTATTTTTACTGAGCTGCTTCCTTTTGAATGCTCACTTCTTCCCTAAGACCTCCCAGGGAATATGAGTTGTTCTTAACGCCTGAGTTGCTTGAGACCCATGAGCCCTCGGCCCCACTCTGATAAGGCAGTGCCCCTCAGGACTTGTAGTCCCATCCTGGAAACAACACCATCCCAGACTCAAACAACAGGGAGAATTCTAGTCAATTCTGCTGGTAATAAAGATAGACAGACAATACTTGTCCTCCTTACTTCTCCCTCTTGTCCTTTTGTCCAAAGTTACTCTGGATAAAAAATCAAGTTCAGGATAAAATCAGGCTCCTCTGTCTTCTTGTTCAGTCCAATCTTTCATTTTTTATTTGTCAAAGCAAAACTTTCTATCAGAAGGATTATCCCTGTGTCACAGTTACCTGCAGCTAACGTGGCACTTGTCGTTCTATGCTACCTTTTTCCCAGCACCCAGGATTCCAGTTCTAAAGGCCTGTAACCATAAAGTTCAGTCACCTTGAAAATCAAATAATGTCTTAAGTTTCCACTAGCAAATTTTGATCTCCTCTATCAAAGTTTATTTTTCCTACCAAAGTAATGAACATTCATTACCAAATGAAGAATTTGTGAACATCGGAAGCAGGAAGAAACTGCCAGAATACATTTCAATCCTGAAAAAAAAATCAGTGCCTTGAATACTGAAGCAGGTGGCAAATATGTGGTGAATGAATGGTCTCAAGAAATCAGTTCTCGTCTTGTTTCCTGAGTGGTTCTCTGACCTACACACATTCCAAGTGCTCCCATCTGTCTCTTGGACTGAAAAAGTTCTGCTCCCCCCTACACACACTTTTTTCTTCTCTCTCCCACAAATACTCTGAGATCTTGAGTGAAAAGTGTTAGGACTGCAAAGTTTGTTAATTACAAGTTAATGCCTCTACAGTCTTTAAACTTGTGAATGCAAAGTGCCATGTAGTACAAATTAAAATCATTATTTACATAAGCTTCTTAAAAGTGAACTGGAGATTTCCCTGAGCAGAGTGACTCTGGCAGAAAACCTATTACCCAGCACATCCAGGCACAAGTAAGAAATGCTCTTTTGATTTTGAAAAATATTTTACATATATTATGTTATCACGTATAGTATTGGAATATTTATCTTGACTTTGTCATCTTGGGTTTTCTTAAGGCTTTTTCCTTTGAATAGGCAATACTGCCACCAGGGGTAGCAGGAACTCTGAACAGCAAAGTACATGCTTTGAAATTTTAATAATTTCCTATACTCCATCCACAAAACTGCAACTGTTAGAACAGGTGAACTTAGGCTGGGCACGGTGGCTCACACCAGCAATTCCAGCATTTTGGGAGGCAGAGGTGAAAGAATTGCCTGAGCCCAGGAGTTCGAGACCATCCTGGGCAACTTAGTGAGACCTCGTCTCTACAATACATTAAGAAAAACAAATAAAATTAGCCGGGCGTGGTGGCATGTGCCTGTAGTCCCAGCTACTTAGGACACTGAGGCAGAAGGATCACCTGAGCCCGGCAGGCTATGGTGGCCATGATCCTGTCACTGCACTCCAGCCTGGGTGACAGAATAAGACTCTGACTCAAAATAAAAATAAATAAATAAAACATGTGAGCTTAACAACAGATGACTCAGAGAAAATATCTTGCGTAAACAATTATAAGCACAACTGGGAATTTTTCTCATAAATGTTTGAATCACAGTTTAATTGAACACTGATCTTGTCCTGAGATTTTGTAAAGTGTTTTCTATATGTTGACCTTGGAGCCCCAACTCCTTTCAGACATTCCACCAAACATGAAGCTCAGCTGGACCCCAGAGGTCTTTCTGCAGCCCTGTCCTTAGCCATCCATACAGCTCCCCTATCCAAGCCCCACAAGCTTTTTAGCAATATAGAATGTATCCTGTGGCTGCTTCCAAATAATCACAAGAATGTTCCAAGTTGTTTTCCTGTCCTCAACTGAGTTTCTCTGTGTTTTTAATACAAGACATACACACACACACACACACACACACACACACACACACACACACATACACACAAAGTTAGAGGGAGGGAGGCAAGGGGTAAGAGAGGTAGGTCTATGAAATGTACCTTAAGATGAGAGGAGAAAATTCCATAACTAGGTTCTCTCCATTCTAAAGAAGGTATTTCTTCACTTAACTCTTATATGTAATAAGAATAGTCACACTGTCTTGAATATAATTTCAGAACCATTTTTTTTAAAGATTCCATACAATATCTGAATAAAATGAACAGCAAGCTAAGGTGGTATTATGACCAATAAATGAGCTGAAGTGGAAACTGATGAGTTTATTCAAGGCTCTCCAGTGACAGAATTGTGAAAGAATGTGATCTATGCACAAGCTGTCACAACTACCACACCCATTTTCTTCCATTCTCTCTTGATGCAATTAGTACACATGACCTTAACCTTGCCCCACAAGAAATGCAAATATCCACCCTCAAAAGTCGATGTAGTGTTCCTTTATTCATTTCTCTTTCAGCATTTAAAAAGATGCCAAAAGGTGCTCTCATTGTGATCAACATAAAGAGTACCACTGAATAAAAAGAAATCAAGCTGTAGAACTGTGCATAGTATGATCCCATTTTTGTTTTAAAAAGTAGCAGCTGACAGTTATTGAAGGTTTACATTCTACTACATTAAATATTGACATGGATTTTTAAATTTAATATTAACTAACAGTTCTAAGAGTTAGTTAACATTCTCCATTTGAAAATTAAGGAAAGTGAGGCTTAGAAAGGTTTGGTAATTTTCCCTGGGTCAAAAAGCCAGTGAGCTGTGGAGGCTAGGCTTTGAACTCAGAAACCATAGTCTTAAGTCTTAACCTGTGTGAGTGTGTGTGTGAGAAAGAAAGAGACAGACAGCCAGACAGACATGAAAAACAAAAGGAAATTTAAAGATTATCCAAAATGTTAATGGTAAAAAGGGAAATGATTGTATCCTCTTCTAAACAATTTGGATTTCTCCCCCCAGCAAAAGATTCTAATTGTAGTTTAAAAAGGAGAAAGACTATAGGACAAGCAGAAAAAGTAGAAGAAAGGAAGAGAGGGAGGGAGGGAAGGCAGGCATCAGCAAGCCTTCAATGCAATAGGCTAACACCATGCAGTCAGCTTATCCGTCACCTCTAAAATGTGCTTAAAAGTGTTTCAAGGGTTTTGTCTTTTTTTGTTTTTTCGGGATAGATCCCTGATCATTAGTCAACAAATTCTGGGTAATAAGACTCATTATCTGATAAACATATTTAAGTGGTAGATCATATTAACTTTTTTTTTCCCCATTTGGCCCAGATTCCTAGAGCATATGCAAGAAACAAAAGCAAAAACTCATATGTAAAATGACAGGGAGCCTTTGGGATGAGGCCACAGGGAAAGATAAGTTTGTTTGATGTGGGTAGCAAAGTGTGAGAATTTAGAGCCAAAATGGAAAGCGATGGCCAGGGCAACACAGAGGGCCTGGGAAGGCATCCATCTGACAAAATTCAGGAATTAAGTGAAAGCAGCCCTAGAAATGTGACAGATCCCACAGGGAAGGCTCCCAAGTCCAGATCGTAACTAACATATTTTACAAATGAGAAAATTCATTTTTAGAACAGCATTTCTATGAATTTGGCCAGACCACATGGAGGCATGGATCCAACACCCACTCTAGACACCTATGTTCCCTGGACACTGCTCATCCACCCCCCCACCCTCCACCCCATTAAAATATTTGCTCTTCAGATCACCACCCATTCACCTTAATGATCTTTCCCCATCAAGGGGAATGGTTAAAAGGACTCAACAACAAGCAACCAGCGGCCATTGCCTTGCTAGACTCTGGTGTGGCCACGTGCACTTTGAGCTATGGCTGTTGCCATGCTTCCTAGCTTTGGTCTCCTCCCCCACCTTGGGGAGGTTAATTTTCTCTCTTCCTTCTCTTTCTCTCTCTAATTTACTTTTAAATAAACTTTTCTCTAAAAAAAATTTGCTTTTTGTGGCAGAAACCTAGATCTGTGCACAGCACTTGGCACTCAGATTCTAGCCGCATTCAAGTGAAGGAGGTGGTTATATGGACAGAAGAAGCTTCCCAGTTCCTACAGCATCTCTCACTCGCAGTCACTTACAAAAAAACAAAAGTTATTTCACTTAATGTGTCAATGTTTATTCTTTTCTGGGCACAAGCAAATGAAAGCATCTTCCTGAAAGGTAAAGTTACAGGCAACATTTTTCTAAACCATCAGTCTTTCCCTCAAGCAGTAGTGCTATCAGACTAAGTCAAGAGAATAACAGAGGAAATTATAAAAGCTAAAGCCTGATTACTCCCACAGGAGGACATTTCCTAGAAGGCAGAGGGTGTTCAGGGCTGGTCTCTCTAGAACTCAGCTCACCCCACCAGGAGCAACAAGCCACTCTGAAGATTATCACTGTCTCCAACAGTTATGAGAAAGAATAATTATTGTGCCCCATCTGTTTCCCTGATGATGCCAGCAACAGCAACCCTTTAAAAAGAAAAAGGATTGGGGGAGGGTCAAGGAAGAGAAGGGAAAGGGAGAGTGAAAGCCCAGGGCCCCACCTGGATAGGATAGGTAATGGGTAACAGCTGTTTAAAAAAAAAAAAAAAGGCAGAAGGACCAGATTCCTGGGGCCTATGAGATGAAAGGAAGATGTGAAGAGGAGCCTATCCAAGGCCTAAAAAGATAATTCTGGGTTTACATCTGACTCTCCACATCCTTGGAGACAATTGCTACTAATAGCTGCTACTGCTAAGTGCCTACCATGTGCCAGGGACTGTTTGAAACTCTTGACATACTTAATGTCACTGATCACAATGACCCAGTAGAGTGGGTGTACCCCCTCCCCATTTAACAAGTACAGAGGTAGGGCTTTCTCAGCAAGACACAGCTGGCAAATAAAGGAGCAAAGATTCCAACCCAGATGTAACTTAATGCCCAAGCTGTCAACCACGACATGATAACACCTCACTTGCACATTATGCTGTTGCTACATGTGAGGCCTTCACCTGGGTTCAGTGGTAAATGTCTCAAAACAGCTCAAAAACTGTAAGTGAATAATTGGTTTAGAACAAGCTATCAATAAAAACTCTGGTGATGTCAAGTCTGGTGGGACAGAGAAATTTCACAGTGGCTGCAAAAGCAGCGTCTGTTCTCTGGCTGAAGTGCCTGGCAGCAACTCCATGTGGGCAGTGGATGGGATTGGAAGGGACAGGGTGCCCCAGACTCTTCTGACAACCAACTCTACTCCCTCATAGGCTGGAATCCTGGAACAGTGGAAGCCTGGACTCAAGGAGCCACTCAGCGAGGGAAAATGGTCTTGCAGTTCTCCTGCTGACCAGCAAACCACATGAGTGATCATCTCTCCCAGAGACCATGAAGCCCCTAATCAGTACTGAAGACACTCTCACATATCTGCTGACAAATGACAACTGCAGGGCCTGTCCCAGAGCAATGGTAAGAGTGGGAGCAAGCCGGGCTCGGTGGCTCAGCCTGTAATCCCGCGTCTTGGGAGGCTGAGGTGAGTGGATTGCCCGAGCCCGCGGGTTCGAGACCCACCTGTGCAGGCGAAACCTCATCTCTACAATAAATCAAAAAAATTAGCCGGGCATGGTAGCGCACGCCTGTAATTCCGGCTACTCGGAAGGCTGAGGCGGAAGGATCGCTGGACCCCAGCAGGTCGAGGCTGCGGTGGCCGGGAGCGGCCACTGCAGTCCAGTCTGGGTGATCGAGTGGGACTCCAACTCAAAAAAAAAAAAAAAAAAAGAGTGGGAGCAACAGAAGAATAGTAGTCACACCTATTATTGTCACTACAAAATCTTGATTGTGATTGCTCCAGGCATCACTGAAGAGGCCTGGTTTCAAACACCTAAGAAAGCACAAAGCACACTGTCATTATGGCAGTGTATTCATTAGCCTGACATTTTTTTATGCTGATAGTGTTGTCCCATTTTCACATACGGAGAAACTGAGGTTCAGTAAGGACAAGTGACTGTGCATAAACCCAGAGCAAGTCCTGAGGTTATCAGGCTCCCAGCCAAGAATTCTATCTCCTAGAGTAGTGCTTTTCAGATTTTCAAAGTCCTGGAGCTGCTTCAGATAGAATCTTCTTTGGAAGTTTATACTGCAAGTCAGCAAAAAGTAGAATTGCTCTGATGGACTCGGAAGTGGGGATCCCAGAAATGGAGCAGCCCAGGATTAAGTCTTAATTCAGTCACTTACTAGCTGTGATACCTTAAGGAAGTGAGTTGATCTCCCCAAGATTCAGTTTCTTCTTCTAGAACAAGGACAATACTGCCTACCTCACGACTGTTTATGACTAATCAACAAGATCGTGTGACTTCCCAGATGCTCAACACATGGCAGTCATAAGTATGATTCCTACCACTATGTTTGTGGGCGAGAAGGAAACTGAGACCATTCAGAAACTAGGATGAGGCCATCTCCAGTCACGGTCATAAAACAGGCAGCTAAGCAGCCAAATGCTAATTTAAGGAACAGATGCTGACCAAATCACAGAAAAATGCACAGAAAGGGGGAAGGAGAAGAAGAAAGGTGAACATATGGGCTTAAATATGGTTACAAGGTTAAAGTGGAGGTTGTACCCTTTGCTCTGGCATCAGTGAGGCAGTCACAACACTCACTCTGCCTCATTGGCACTCATGATAATTGGGACACACCACTGGTTGAACCAGAAGCCTACAACCAAAGTCTCAGGACCCAAATGGAAAGTGTTATGGTACAATGACAAGAGCACCAATCTGTTGTTGGACAAGTGTTTGAGTCTATAGATTTGTCCATTTGACCCTCAGCTTCTGCACATAAAAGAGGGGAGACACAGAAGAACCTAGCTGTATTCATCACACTCCTGGCACCAAATACATATGAACATCCTCTTCCCCACCACATCAGTCACGCGGGGCTCCTTCCCTAAACAGCAGGAAAGGGTTTGATGATAGAAGGCCTCTATAAATGATAATAGCACCCACAACAATACTTATAAATGTACCAAACCCTCCTTTCAATACACTACATGTGTTAATTCATTTCATCCTACCATAACCACAAGCTTATAAAGTACTGTTACCGTGCCTTACCCAATGAACAGAAGAGGAAATCAAGGCACAGAGAAGTTAAGAAACCTGCCCAAGCTCAGTAACAGTAGTGCCAAGATTTGAACCCAGGCTGTGTGGTTCCACGGTCAATGTTCTTACAACACTCTTATTATACTGCTTATACTATTCAAATATAATTATTTTCTTTTATATTTTATGGTACTGTCAGGATTACAACAAGCTTTTCATACTATTTGCAAACACGCATGTGAGGCTGACAGAATAAATTTTAACACTTCCACATGGCGGATGAATAAACCAAAGCACAGAGGTTCAGTGACTTGCCTAAAGTACACAGCAGGACTTAGCAGCAGGGCTGAGACTAAAATCCAAGTCACCAAGAGTCCAACTACAAGATGTGAAACTCCACTCTGGAATGGTCCAGTGATCATCTAGGTACTGAAGAAACCAGCTTCAATGGCGTCGTCAAGGTCCCTCCAACAGCAGTATTTATTCCCCACTGCTTTGGCCAAGTGGAGTTATGTGTACACCGATCCTGATGGTCTCTAGTCCCATATCAGATTCCCTCCCCTCGTGGCACTTTTGTGTGACAGAGGACCTAACGCACACCAGCTGAACGAGGTCCCAGGAGAGCTGAGTAGGAATTGGACACAGGTGTCTCAGGGCAGTGAGCAACTAATGAGAAAGTAACCTGAGAAAGGGAAGGAATGTAAACAAAAGTCAATGGACTCCAGAGACTGACGACAGGGAAGGGGGACAAGAAAGCAGCTTGTAGTTGGAGCAGAAAATAAACGTGCATTTGGAGGGGGTCTTCACCAGCTCCACTTATCACACCACACCACAAATGGGCAAACACGTTTGAAAGCTGGACACACAGACCAGGGCGAGGCCAAGAACAGTGAATATAATTACATGAAGAATATGCATGGAAAAGGTTTGATGGAAATTTTCCAAAATGCTAAGCTAAGGATGGTAAGATGATAAGTTATAATTTTTCCTTTCTTCTTTTTTCCAGTGTTCTGAAAGGAGGTTTTAGTATTGTTTAATTATCACAATGGTCCCTGCTTAAGCCCAAGGCACATTCACCTGAGGAGTCAAGCCTGCCTGGGCAGGAGTGAAGGACCCAAGGGACTACTCTTTTGAAAGACCATCTGCATGACAGACTAAAAGTCCTTCTAGAAGAATCTGTTTTGAAGAGGGAGAGCAGAGCTCTCAAGTTGGGGCAAAGGAACAGGGCAGTTCTAAGGATGACACAGTGTCCCCTGGCCTGGTATCCATGTAGTCCTGTTTGCATCATGGGAACAGACCAGAGCAGCAGACAACAATGACTCGGGGCTCATGAATCTAGTCCAGTGTTCATTCAAGGTCTCACCACTGCAGGAGAGGGCACAGCACAGCGTTGCTGTCTGCGAGGTGCCAGTGCATTGCTAGTGTAGCCTGCCCAGCAAGGCAGTTACAAACAGTGGAGGCACATGACCATGGATGGGTGCTGTGGTTCAGCTCTGGCAAGCATCAGAAGACTCAGCATCAGGGCCTTGGTGGGGTCCTTCTTGAGACTTGTTGGACCCCGTGGTTGGGGGGTGCTCAGGGCAGGCATCACCCCCAGAAAGGGGATGAGGGGATCCTAAGCATCTCATGGTCCTGATAGGAAAGTGGCCTTGAGAACCCATGAGGTACCTCCCAGGGGTGCTCAGGGATTCTTGGAGGAGCTTCATGGAGATGCAGCATAAAAGCCCTGTCGTGGTGATAGGGGCAGAGCCAGAGGAATAGTATGCTATTAAAGTTGTTCTATTTTGGGGGTGCCAAAGGTTGTGGGAACTAGAGGCTGGAAGAGCTACTTAGCTTCTAGGTTTTGATGTTACCTTGATAATCTGGTTCTGTTCATAGTTCCCAGTGTTCCTCTTATCTTTCTACCATGTAAATGGCGGGTTAACTCACTTTTTGAGGGAGTTAATTGAGTTCCACTGGTGGAAAAAAGTGACATTTTCAAAAAAAATTTAAGAATTCATTAATAACAGTGGTGAATTAGTAACTCAAAGCAACTGTAAGAAACAAGAGAAATAGATAAATATGACTAACAAATTTAAGCATATAGATAGAACTCCCACATACTGTCAAACGATTCTTTATGCAAGAAAATAGTGGATAATTCCAGACAGACAATTAAGCAAAATAATAGTGATTAAGGAAAATCATAGTTCTCTGAGGCATTTCAAGAACACAACAAAAAATAATAAATATCCAAGATAAGATAAAAGGCAAAGTGACTACGGAAGAAAGGGATATTTCACAAAATTAAAAAGATATGCAGGTGGGCAGAAAGGGAGTTAATCTGCCATTTACATGGTAGAAAGATAAGAGAAACACTGGGAACTATGTTTGAACAGAACCAGATTATCAAGGTAACATCAAAACCTAGAAGCTAAGTAGCTCTTCCAGCCTCTAGTTCCCACAACTTTTCGATCCTCCCTTGGGTACAGCATTTCCTGTTGTGTTAGTATCTCCTTCTTGCCTTCTCTCGGCAACTACACCATGAGCTTGTTGAGAGCCAGGCTTTATCCTTCCCTCTGTCTGTATAGTACCTAGCATAGGGCTGGCAAAGGGCAAACAAATTGTTTTTCATTGAATGAATGAATGAAATCAACAAATGTTAAAGGGACTGAAATAAATCAATGTATCTGAAAGACATGAGGAAAGGAAATTCTGATCCCATAGGCACACCAAATAAGAAAACTCATTCGCTTGGCATTTTATCAAATTCCATCCTGTATGTTCTTTGATAGCCTCATGTGCATATTGTCTCCACCAAGAAGCCTTAGGTCTTTGAAGGCAAGGACCACAAACTTCTACTTCTATGTCCTCCATTGTAGTGCCTGACACAGTGTTAGATTTTTAGACCCTAAATAAATATTCATTAAATAGACTCGAATAAAGAAGATGAGAAGAGACAAGTCAAGTTATTTCTAGCAGGAGAGGTTCTTTCATTTTAATTTACAGGAGAAACGAGCTGCCTATTTATCAGGCTTCATTGCGACAGGCATTCCTCAGGACAAAGGCAGTCTTTCAGAGCTACACGAGTGGCGGCGCTTTCTCCAGAGTTTCAGGCTTGGTATTTCCAAGGGAGAGCTAGGGGTCAATAGTAAAATCCGCTGGCACAGGCACATGCCAGGCAAGTTGGCACTGCACCTGCCTGAGCTGGGCTTGACTCCAGGCAGCCTGACCAAAGTCAAGAAAGCTCATAATTCATCCAGAGGAGAACTTAAAAGCAATCCAATTAGTTGGATATGACTGCAGTTTGGGCAACTGAATGTCAACCAGAATTCAAAAAGTAAAGACAGGAAATAGGGCATGAGCATATCCTCTTTCTCTGAAGCACACAGTCCAGGTGAAGGTGAAAGGTCTCCGCTTCTTGTATTTGGTGACTCCAGTCACAGCAACCTGTCAGCAAAAATGCCTGCACAGGATCAGTGGGAGAGTCTCCTCCCTTGACGCAAAAATTCCTGACCAGGCAGCTTCTGGGATAACTACCACTGGATTCAAAGGGCAAGATGACGGAGCTAATTATTACAGAAGAAAGGGTCTGAGACAGGAAGCACAGCTGGTTATCATGGCTAGTGCTATGGATGAGAGGGGCCAGGGTATTTAAATACGCATGAAAGGAAGCAGAAGCGGTCAGGCTCATAAGGTCATTTCCTTTATAAAGACACTGACTAGGACTTTCAGGTTATTCAGGACTCTCTAACTGTACCCAGATTCCTCAAGGTTGGGGAGGTAGCAGCCAGGCCTGACCTGATCCCCAAGAGACATCCTCCATCTGCTTTACCTGGACACAGTGCCCCGATCCACCCCATACTACTCAGGAGAGTCAGAAGTGGTTACCCTGGGCAAGAATCCACAGCTTGTGACTTGAGCTCAAAGCAGTTGTGTGACAGGCTTTCGAGGGACAGTCTCCAGGCACATACAGCTGAACTTGTTGACACCATCCACCGTGTGCCGGGGCACTCACTCCCTAGAGAGTTCAAACACTAGACAGCAGCAGCTCCAGTTCTAGGGAGTGTCCAGGACAGCAGAGACAGACCAGCAGCAAGGAGGAGAGTTAGGACAATCTCCATGGCCATCTCATTGCTATCCTCCACCCCGCCCACTGCTCCCTCTGGTCCTGCACCCACAGCTAGATCCCCAAAAATACTTCAGATAAGGGCCCAGCTTCACTAAAATCTGTAAGTTTTTACAACTGCCCCAATTTTACCCCACAGCCCTCACCATTCTTTCACTACCACCACCCAAATACAAACCTATTAACAGAATAGGGTGGGCAGGAGGGTGGGGGTGGGCAGAGCTTACATAGTCTCCATCCCAACCCCCTGCCACTTAGAGGTCTCCCATCCTTGTGTATCTACGAGGATTTGGGGTGGGGAAAGTAGATCGTATTGGTGCACAGAAACTAGACTATGTTCCATGAGGGCAGGGCAAGCCCATTTTGCTCACTACATCCCAACATCCAGCACAGACGCTAAATATGTATTCAGTGTCACTTGAATTAAGAGTTAAGTTAGGTCAGGCACAGTAGCTCACGCCTGTAATCCCAGCACTTTGAGAGGCGAAAGCAAGAGGATTGCCTAAGCCCATAGGTTCAAGACCAACCTGGGCAACATGGCAAGACCTCTTCTCCACAATAAATCAAAAAAATTAGCCAGGCGTAGTGGCGCATGTCTGTAGTTTCAGCTACTTGGAAGGCTGAAGCAGAAAGATCGCCTGAACCCAGCAGGTTGAGGCTGTGGTGGCCATGAGTATGTCACTGCACTCTAGCTTGGGTGACAGAGTGAAAATCCAAATTAAAAAAAAAAAAAGAGTTAGCCAGGCTCGGTGGCTCAGCCTGTAATCCCGCGCCTTGGGAGGCTGAGGTGAGTGAATTGCCTGAGCCCGCGGGTTCAAGACCCGCCTGGGCAACCTGGTGAGACCTCATTTCTACAATAAATCAAAAAATTAGCCGGGTGTGGTAGCACACGCCTGTATTTCCAGCTGCTTGGAAGGCTGAGGCGGAAGGATCGCCAGAGCCTAGCAGGTCGAGGCTTCGGTGGCAGGGAGCGGCCACTGCACTCCAGTCTGGGCGACAGAGTGAGACTCCAACTAAAAAAAAAAAATTAACTAGTCATTGACTACAAATGATCGTCTCAGACATTGGCTATGCAGTCCCTGATTCTTTATGTGTCACACGACACTTTCTCAGCCTTGTAGAGCAGGCTACACCTTGAGCTGTCTCACCCTGTCCTTGTCCCTTCAAGTGTAAAAAATGAAGAGCTCCCAAGAGAGCAATATAAGGAAAGATGACTCAACAACACAGGCAAAGCAACCCCTTCTACAGTCTGCCAGGTAATTCACCAGCTACAGCACCAACTAGAGCTTATGAGCCAGGCTTATACTCCTGATTCTGCCACTAAATGCTCTTAAGACCTCATATCAACTATATGAACCTTTGAGGTCTTTGTTTCTTTATTTTATAGAATGATCATCTTTTGGGGGTGGAAGGCTACAAGTACTGAACTTAATTAAATACATGCCACTCCCAAGGCTGACTCAGGGCCAGGAAGGCTTAATTCAACCAGTCCTTCTGACAGCAGGACACCTGGAGACCCTGAACATTTATCAGTGTTCTTTAACCAGGAAATGGTCAGCTACATGTGAACAATGAAACTCCAGAGAGAGGAAGGAAATTGACTCCCTCACGGTCTCAAATAGTCTCGACACACACACACACACACACACACACACACACACACACACACACACACGGGGGTGGGGGAGGAAGCAAGAGTGCTGACAGGAAGACAGCCATTTCCTCAGAGTTTTTAATGCCCTAGGAGGCAAATTACTCCTTCTGAAGCTGAAAAAGAATCACCAATAAATAAATGCTATGGACTGAACTGTGCCCCCACCACCACTAAAATGTATACACTGAAACCCCAATGTATTTGGAGAAGAGTCTTTTAGGAAGTAATTAAGGTGAAATGTGGTTACAAGATAGGGTCCTAATCCCATGGGACTAGCAGTCTTATAAGAAGTAAAAGAGAAAGATGTCTCTCTCTCTCTCCATATGCACACACTGAGGAAAGGCCACGTGAGGACACAGCAAGAAGACAGTCACCTGCAACCCAAGGAGAGAGCCCTTTCTAGTTGACGACCCCAGTGGTATCTTGATCTTACACTTTCCAGTCACCAGGACTATGAAAAATGTATTTCTGTTGTTCAAGCCAGGCAGTCTATGGTATTTTGTTATGGCAGCCGAGCTAAGACAATAAGAGACCTAGTAGTCTGTTGGCTCTCCCCAGTCAAATACTGTTCATCCTTACTTCCAAAACCAGGTGGGCCCATCTCACATTCATCATCTTCATATAAAGATCTGCTTGGATGATGAAGAGCAGAAACAGAAAGTACGCAATGGTGGGAAGTGGGATAAGGCCAGGGTAGCAGCAGGCTGACCAACTGCCTTCAAATGGAGACCCTCCAGCACTCTCAAGCCTAGGCGCAGCACTGCAGCCCCTTTAGCATCACAGCAGCTTAGGACTCAGCTAGCTTGGGGACCCCATGACAGCCAGTTCAGACACTGTGCCATACTGGTTGTCTGCAATAGCAAAGATGAAGAAATAGAGGCCAGCTGTGGAAAGAGGAAGGCCAGCATCATGGAACTAAACGGGCACATCCCCCTTGCCCTGCCATCCTGATAAAACCCTCCTCCCATTCTATCGGCAGGGAAGCATGGTTGTGGACGATGCCCACGTGGAGCCACTGCTATGGTCTCGAAGCAGGCAATTACCTAGAAGTAATTACAAGTGCAAAAATATGTCCAGTCAATTACAGAGTGGAACGGCAACTCCGTGGGGACCTATAAAATGCTCTCATGGAAAGTGAGGACTTCACAGAAAAAGGCTGGCCTCAGAGAGCTCAGTGCTGTGACAATCATGAGCCTGTGAGAAATAATTTCCAAAGAAAGAGGATTAATTTTGGTTCTCAGTCACAGCCAGCTCCCATGACAGCTGATTCAGAGCCATGAGGAGATCGACAGAAGGTGGCAGAGAAAACATTGTGGCTTTTGCTTGCTATTCAGTGAGGCAGGGTCCCCTAAGGAAGGCAGGCAAGCAGAGCTGACCAGGGACCAGTCACTGTGCCCATGAAGGTCAAGCCAGGGCCCCACAGTCAGGAAGGAGATTTGAAGGATTTACTCGTATCTTCAAGCCCCTAGTTGCCAACCCACTCCCCACTCCTAAGTTGTTTTTAAAGAAACAGCTACAGTAATAGTCTCAATGTCTTAAATTTAACACCCAACCCTACCACTGAATCAGTCCTCAGACAGCAGTGCCTATCTCTCTTCCTTCTTCCTTCTCAAGGAACAAGATAGAAGGTGGATTTAAATATACAGAGATAGATAGATATAATTTAAAAATCCCCAGGACTAGAAAGAATTTAGAGTCATCTGCTCTGGTCACCCATCTGATACCTCAATCTCTACCAACTCTGCAACAGCCTCAGATAAAATATTCCCAAGGATGGAGAATTCCTTTCCTCTCAAGCTTTCTTCATTTTCCAACAACTCTGATGACCAGAAAGTTCTTCTATTGAGCCTAAATCTGCTTTCCTATCACCTGGTTCTGCTTTGAAAGTACAGGAGAGACCTGGGTTCTCAGCTTCATGAGTGTCTTTCTAAGATTTGAAGATGGTTAGCAAGAGTCAGGTCTTCACAAAGTGTACAGGGGACATAGGCCCAACTCTCTAATCAATTTCTCTCCCATGAGTATGAAAGAAGTGGTCTTTGGGATAAAGTTTTCACATTACAGAATGTTCGGCAATAGAAGGAATCATTGAATTTATTCCTATTTTTTTCCCAGTTGAAACTCAGGCCCACAGAGGAGAAACTGCCCCAAGTCCTCACAGACACTTAGTGGGGTACCCAGGGTTACGTCTGAGCTCTCCTCATATCCAGAGCTTTATACTTAGTTGTCCTAAAATACTCTTCATCAAGCAGAGCTGTGCCATCCTCACTACCATTCAACTACACACACACCCGTACACACACACTTTAGCCCAGGACTGCCCCCAACTTAAAGCCCTCACACAACCTTACAGGTAAAGCTGAGTCCCTGAGACACTTGGGCCCCACATTGGTGCCCACCTAGGAAGGGGCATGGTAAATATTTCTGGAAACCATTCCTCAGCAAATTGAGAAGTTTCTTGTACAAAAATTTCAAACACAAAGTTCCTATGGGGTTTAAAGGCCATAATTGGGATTCTAGAGGAGGAAAAACTTACTCATAAGCTTATTCTACTAATCAATTTCTTTCAAAGTAAATCTAAAAAACAGATGTGAGATTTTCTCAGTCCCTTGCAGTGCTGGCATTCTGAAAGCAAGGGACTACAGGCCTGCGAGTCAGCAAGGAAAGTAACATGGAAAGTAGGAAACTCTAAGCATTTACTTAATATGTGCTAATTGAGGACACTGAACATGGTCCCAAATTTTCTGCTCTCCTCAGCCTCAGCTGTTAGTGGTAAACCCAGGAAAATGAGCTGAGCAGTTCAAGTAAACAAGCATTTATGATATCTACCCCACGGTCAGTAAAGAGGCATCTGGAAAAAGCAAAAATTCTCCCGCAAGGTATTTATAACCTATCTCAGAAGACAAGGTACACGTGGTGTCTAGAACACAGTAGTAAATCAATGGTTCTCACAAAGGTGACCTTGCCCTTCAAGGAACACTTGGCAATGTCTGGAGTCATTTTTGATTGTCACAATTGGAGAGTGCTACTGTCACATCGCCAGGGAATGCTGCTAAACATCCTACGGTATACAGTACAGCCTCCATCACAACAAAGAACCATCTGGTCCAAACTATCAGTATTAATGAGGTTGAGGATCTCTAAAGCAGATGATCTACTAGTAGATGCAGTAGTAGATAAATGATGGTTAAACTGAATTAGAATCCCTCTGATTCAATATTTATTGAGCATATAGATGTGTCAGGAACTTTGTAAACACTTAGGAATCAAAGATGAATAAGACATGTCTCTTCTCTCAAGGCTACATGAAACAATTATAAAAATACAAGGTAGGATGTGATCTAGAGTTAAATTGGGTGAATAAGTGCTTCAGAATTCTGAGAAAAGTGTGATGACCATAGACCAGCATTAATCAAAAGGACAATGAGTCCCGAGCTTGGTCATGGAGGAGAGGTGACACTGGAATAGGCAGGCTGGGAGGCCCCTGGCAGGTAAATAGGCTGAGCTAAGGGGTTGCAGCAGCATTCCCAGCCTCACTGTGAGAAACCCATGATGCACACTCACTGCTGGGTCTCTGTATCACTGCCAGTTGGCAGACGCCAATGGGGACCAGAACCTACACACCTTTCTCTCCTACTTCTGTGTCTCCATGCCTGGAACAGGATATGAGCTTCATGAATATGAGATAATCAGAAAGGGACAATAAAATTAAAATAGGAACTACCATTTAACAGCATTTGCTCCATGCCAGATAATTTGCTTAACACTTCATCTGCATTATCTCATTCAGTCCTTGACCACAACCCTGCAAAGTATCTGGTATTACCACTTTTAAAATAAGAAAACTGACAGACAATGAATAAATAAATAAACGAGTGAATCACCAAAGAACCAGCCTAAACAGCTCTGCCTGTCACCCACACTAACTGGGGACTTTCCAGATGCCTGCTGTTCCCTGGGGTTCAAGCCTGCTCTGTCCCTAGCTGTCCAAAGCGGAGGTGTCCAGTAGGCAGATGGTGATTTTACAAGGGTCCCTAGCTAGATGCAGTGGCTCACGCCTGTAAATCCCAATACCTTGGGAGCTGAGGCAGGAGGATCACTCTCTAAGGTTACAGTGGCACTGGCACTATGTCTAGAACGTCCTAGAATTTCTGCTGACCAGAAGCCAGCATCACAAGAGAGACAGGAACAAGGATGTCGTTCTAGGACATCCTCAGGGCAAAGGCTCAGGAAACCTGGTCTATGTTAAAACAAGGCACATGCAGCTTCTTTTCACTAGCACATTTTACAAACCCTCTAATTATGTGATAAAAATCCCACTGGCGACTGCTTTTCCCAGAGCAGCACATTACCACCATCCAAATATTTCTCAGTCTCTAAATAATAGGATAGTTTTACAAGGCACATATCTGCAGCAGCTGCAACAGCACAAATGGGTGCCAGTTAATACCTTCTATTTATACAGCCCTCCTACCATTTATAGGGTGCCCTCATGGCTTTATTTTATTGGATCCAGGCAACCATGTTATGAGACAAGTCACCTTATCTCCATTTTAAAGTCAAAGAAATCAAGGCTCAAAGAGGTGATGTGCATTGCCCATCACACAGCAAGGTTTTCTGACCACAGCTAGCTTGTCTAGTGACAGTGCCATGTGCCACTCTGCGTGGCCCCTTTGCAATGAGTAATCTTCACTCTTCTTTCCTACTTAATTTGCAAATGATAAGAAATAATGCCTACACCTGTGTCAATAAAAAGATCCCTGGGATACAAAACCTGACAGTTCCCTTCTCATATTATAACCGGGCTTAACCAACTTCAGAGGTGGGCAAACTTCCTCTGTACAAGGCCAGAGTACAAGTATTTAGGCTCTGCGGAACAGATTGCCTCTAGCACAACCACTACAGCTAAAGACAAATGGGTGTGGCTGTATGTCAAATAAAACTTTATAAACACAGGTGGAAAGATTTGCTCTGCTGATCTCATTTGCCAACTCCTGAACTAGATTATAGGGTCTTCCCATCCTCTCATAAATTTAACTAACCCACAGACTAGAAATCTAACTTACAAACTAGGAATCAGGAGAAAAAAACACTCTGCTGCTTTTTTTAAAAAAGTGAAAATAGATTAGAAGTATCCCAGTCCATTCTCCTTTCCACAGGTCCCTGAACTGAAGATCTCTTTCTGCTATTCCTGCCTCTTATTAAACATTACTCCACTGCACCCCCATTTTCCTTTCGCCCTGTTCTTTTGAGGTTTCCAGTTACTGGTATAATGTTCTCTAAAAGGCTTTATACTGCTGTTTTGCTTTCAGAATGACTCTCAGTCCCCTTACATCGTGGTCTTCATTTGATCAGTATGAACGATTGCACTGCTAAGATAATATGGCCAAACAGACAAAAATCTTTACAACTCCTGACCACCAAGGAGCCACTAAAAGCTTCATCTTGTTCATGGAGCAAAGTCTACAGCAATCCAGAATTGTGTAGGGTGGCTCCCACATCAAGCTAGAAATTACAACAGAGCTGACTTAGAGCAAGACAGCGACAATTCCCAAACTGGTAAGTCGGTGCCATACCTCCAAAGACTGACTCCCTTAATAAAAAGATCCACTAGTGATGACACCAAAATAATCCCATTATGTTATTCTGGATGACAAATGCAAATGAAAGCATAAACACAGGACTCTTAGAGAGGGGTCAGGAAAACCCTTTAACTTAAAATCCCATTTCAAGAAGCATCTTAATTAAGTTGGGCTTTCTCTATTCCCCATTCATTTAATTCACCCTCTACCAAGGGGGAAAAAAAGTGGTATGGCTGGTTGGGAAAGAGAACCAGGCTCATTTTTAATGCTTTGTCTTGCAATCAAGTGGCACAAGGAAGCTCCACTCCCCATTAGATAAACATCCAGACCATCTAAAACAAATGCAAGATTACTCCTCAAACACTCCTAAAGTAAAGCTCAAACTAATTCTGTACCAGGGAGAAGAAATGGGGTAATGTGTATTCAGACCCAAACATGCTTGACACACAGTCATCAATATATGTTTGCTCAATAAACATACAAATAAGCCGGGCTCGGTGGTTCAGCCTGTAATCCCTCGCTTTGGGAGGCTGAGGTGAGTGGATTGCCTGAGCCCGCAGGTTCGAGACCCGCCTGGGCAACTTGGCAAGACCTCATCTCTACAATAAATCAAAAAATTAGCCAGGTGTGGTAGCGTGTACCTGTAGTTCCAGCCACTTGGAAGGCTGAGGCAGAAGGATCGCTGGAGTCCAGCAGGTCGAGGCTGTGGTGGTCGGGAACATGCCACTGCACTCCAGTCTGGGCGACAGAGTGAGACTCCAACTCAAAAAACAAACAACAACAATAAAAAAACATACAAATAACTGCCAGGAACCAACTTCCTGCCAGGGCTCATAGGGCTTCTTTTCACATCCTCATTCATTAAAAAGGAAAGCATCAGTTCTGTTTCATCTCCAGGACTTCACTGATTAGCAGTGTGATTTCTGGCAATATATTCATGATAAATGAAGTAATACAAAACCGTCAGATGCCTTGTGTTGCTCAGCCTCATAAATGTTCAGTGGTGCAGAGAATCTGGATATCTTCTTAACCAATTCAGCAAAAATCTAGGATATATTTTAGTAGCTTCTTCTCAAAGTCCCTCAGTCCTATGCTGTAAACAAATCACCATCCATTCACATCCCACACAAGCACCCACAGCCACACATGAGCACGTATAGTCTTCAGATAATTGCAGCAACACCAACCCAGTGATTCAGATTCATCATGATTTCCAGGAATTCAGAAAGTCTAAGCTTGACATATACATTCCTCCATTCCACCGCCTTTTGAAAATCACTCAAACAGCTGGGAGCAGCTGCACTGATCAAAAGCTGGAACTCCACACTATAGGACAAGAGACACTAATACAGAATGTGCCCAAACAGACATGCACAGGCTGATGCCAAAGGAACAGGAGGACACAGAACACCCTCTTATGATCCCTTAATGTGAACTGTGCTCAGAGTGACCATACCATTCCAACACCCACTGGCCATCTGCTGGACTTGGGCTCTATCCCCAGTTACCACCTGCCCAGGCAGAGGCAACAAAACTGTGAGCCATTTTAACTCTCTGCCCCACCAGTGACTGGCAACTTGGTCTCCCAACCAAAAGATTGACAAAAAATTGGAGGAAGTGACGTGTAAGTGGAAACCTGTAAGATGACCGACAGTTTGGGATTGGGGATCAAGAAGTGAATGACACATGGGAAGGTCCGAGGGCAAGTGAGAGCATGGTGTTACTGGAAGAAGCCCAGCTGTGATGTAAAACACCCAGAGAAAGAAGGGGGAAAAGAAGGTGGAGAAGTCAACCAGGGCCAGGGCATTTGCATGAGCCCTTCTGAACTACAGGAAGGAATTTGCATGATCCCAAGGGCAAGAGTTAGTCACTGCAGGGTTGAAGCCGGGCACGCAGCATTGACAAAACTTGCATTTTTAGAAAGAGCACTCTGGCTCGACTGTGAGGGCAGCAAGGCGAGGCTGCTGACTCTATGCCAGGCTGAAAGGGGCCCTGTGCTGGCAATGGGTACAACGAAAAATCTGCATTTGTGGCATGCATTTATTTTTTATTTAGTATAATTTTTAGATTCAGGGAATACAAGTGCATGCTTGTTACATGGACATACTGTGTAGCAGTGAGGATCAGGCCTCTGATGGCCCATTCCCTAGATAGTGAACATAATACCCAATAGGAAATTCCTGAATCCTAACTCTTCCTCCCATCTTCCCACTTTTTGGTGTCCCAGTGCCTACTGTTTCCATCGTTGAGGCCATTTAGCTCCTGCATATAAGTGAGAACATGACATGTTCTGTTTGGTTGTCTGTTCTGAGTTAGTTCACTTTGAATACATTTTTTGAACTTTGGAGCTTTATATACTGACCCTTAGTGCTTCTTGAATACCCTATCATACTTCTTTCAGGACATCTTGACCACAGAGGAAAAAGACCCAATCCTCTAGGACTGTTGAATGGGATGTGATAACCCCTTCCAGAAGCAAGGCGGAGCTTGCTTTTACACCCCAGGTGTCCAACACTTAAAATATCTTGGCCAGGCTCGGTGGCTCAGCCTGTAATCCCAGCATTTTGGGAGGCCGAGGTGAGTGGATTGCCTGAACCCACGGGTTCAAGACCAGCCTGGGCAACTTGGTGAGACCTTGTCTCTACAATAAATAAAAAATTAGCCAGGCTTGGTAGCATGCGCCTGTAGTTCCAGCTACTTGGAAGGCTGAGGTGGAAGGATCGCCAGAGCCCAGTGGGTCAATGCTGAGTTGGCCATGAGTGTGCCACTGCCCTCCAGCCTGGGTGACAGAGTGAGACTCCAACTCAAAAAAACAAACAAAAAAAATCTTATGTCACTTGCACTATCATTTCACTTGATTCCCTAAGAGAGGCAGGACTGGGATTAGCTCCCTTTTTATAATAAGGAATTATTCAGAAAGCAGACGTGAAGGCAGGTTTGAAGTCATGGCGAATGATCCCTGGGTGGAGTCTGCAAATTAATTTTTTTAAAAAGCATTGCACCCTTTAATTATTGTCCCTGGGTGGTTCCCACACTCGTTCTTTTAAAATCTTTCCATCTCGTGACCCAGCTGGGCAACTTGGCGAGACCTCATCTCTACAATAAATCAAAAAATTAGCCGGGTGTGGTAGCGCACGCCTGTAGCTCCAGCTACTTGGAAGGCTGAGGCGGAAGGATCGCCGGAGCCCAGCGGGTTGAGGCTGCAGTGGCCGGGAGCAGCCACTGCACTCCAGTCTGGGCGACTGAGTGAGACTCCAACTCAAAAAAAATAAAATAAAATAAAATAAAATCTTTCCATCACAATGCTGATATGCCTTGCCTTTTTAAAAAGTAGACACTTTGGAGGATGTACCCCATGGGGAAAACTGTTCCCCTACTCTCTTGTCCCAGCTATGCTTTGGTCCGTGCAATTAGGGCCATGACCAATGGTGGAACCTGGATAAGGACCCACATCATACTCCGGGGCTCACTCCACTATGTTACCTAGATAGATGAATGGACAGATGAATGGACAAGCACAGACTTGGAGAGAAGGACCAATGAGCAACCCCTTAAGGCTGTATAATCCACTTATTTTGTCTAATAAGAAGTTTCATAGGAAAAACACAGTCTTGTCGTGTGAGAAAACAAGATCCACTAGAACCAAAAAATGAGCAGGTTTCTCTAATAGGTTCCCTGGATAATCCAGGCTGCCTATTCCAGTCATGAAGATACTACCCCGACTCAGGGTTCAACTACAGCCACCCCCCAACACACATACCCAAAAAGGGCCACCACAAACAGTGGCCCCTTCTAGCCAACACTCTTCTTGATGGGGGAGAAGGAAGAACCAGGTCATTTAGACATTAGCCCTGTACCCAGGTATACCTGAAGCCAAACTCCAGCCCAACATTTTCCCCCCAGCTACATAAGCCAATACATTCCCTTTTCATTCAAGCCAGTTAAGGCTAAGCTTTCTGACCATTTGGAGCAAAAGAGTCCTAGTTGACATTAAATATAAACTGGTAAAACATTTCTGTAAAACCATATAGCAGTAGGCATATGTTGCTCTGTGTGTGTATGTAAATGGCAACATTTAAAAATTGTTTTTATACTTTGATCTGACAAATTCATTTCCAGGAACCTAATCCAAGGAAATAATCTGAAACACATACAAAAATGTATGCATAATGTTGACCATAAAAGCACAAACTAGGACATAAACTTAATGGTCAACATTAGAGGAAATGATTAGACAAAATCTCACTACATCTTTTTAACATAGAATATTGTGAAACCATTAAAATGTAAGTTACCACTAATTATTAAATTAAAGATTAAATGTTTTACCTGTAACTTTACATAAAAATGTAAGATTAAAAACTGTTTATGTGCCATGATCTCAACTTTGTAAAGAAAAATAAAATACACAAAAATACCAGAAGCTAATGTGCCAAATGCTAACAGTGGCTGCTTTCAAACTGGGACATTACAGGTGTTTCACTGATTTTTAAAAATTATTTTCTCCACTCTCCAAATGCTCTACAATGAGCATGTATCACTTTGGTGGTCAATAAAGAAACCGTTAAACTACTCCCCCCCAAGAGTCTCTCCTTAAAGACTCCACCCAAGAGTTCTAATTCCAATGTAAGAATCACTGGGAACACACATGGTCCCCATGACAGCCTCCCCATTATATTTAAAATCTGGTCAAAACCCAAGTCTTACACTCTCCAGGTTAAAATTTGTTTCCCTTGCCTTCCCCACCCAGCAGGGTTGGCTCTTTAACTCTCCTCTGAACTTTTTCCAATATGCTGTAATCCCTTTAAAAATATATTGTTCTAAATTCATCACAATGTTCCAGGTCTAATAACATGTGTCCAGAGAGTGGGATTTTCACCTCCCTCGTTCGTGATATGGTATCTCTATTAATGAATCCATTTCCTCCAGCTCAAGATAGAAATGAACAGAGTCACTCGGGTTCCTGAGATAAAGATGGAATTCATAGCAAGATATACTTCCCTTCTCTTTGCAGAGAAACCCTGACGCTCCAAAAGTTTGTCCTCCTATGTCTTCCATAGAATTCCTCAGAGGTGATATCACTCTGAACCAAGTTCAGCACTTTCTAAACCCCAGGGGAAGCATGCCAGGCAGACTGCAGTAGAAGTCCTAAGTTTCAAAGCTCTCTGGAGATAATCCTCTCCACTCACTAATGCCAGGCCCCAGGGCCTCACAAAATACACAGGAACTTGGGCCACAGTTCTGTTTAACCTGTTTTCATGGGCCCTGGGCGGGAGGGTAGCCTGCAGCCTGGGAATCACAGAGAGCACTTTTCTGTGTCTCTGAATGTACACACAGCCTTTCTGGAAGGGGAATGCTTCAGGATGATTTCCGTTTACCATGCCATCCCGAGTGAGGGACAGGAAAAGGTTTCAAAAGCTGAGTTCCGGGCCTGATGGAATGAATCATAGAAAAGCCACAAGGATGGAAACCACCAAATATCCATGTGTAAATAAATACTTGTGCACATGTGTGCTCTCACCTGAGTCTTTATCCTTTCTAGATAGCCAGGAGTAGTCCCTTTCCACAGAAACACCATAACGACTTCTGGATAAAGCAGCCCCAGGAAGGGACAGCAAACAGCCAGTACTCATTTCTCCAGCACGCAGATGGAAGAACCGAAGCTGAGGAAGTGAAACGGGTTTCCTAAGATCCTGTGTGCTGAGCTGCCTCCGGTGCCAAATGGCTTCCATCTCCAGGCACATCACTTCCTCCACTACCCACTGCCTCCTCCCACAAGGCAGCTGTCCTCTGGATTCCAGGACCAAAGCATTAATGCGCACCCCATTTGATTTTCATTTGCATACAGCAGTCACAGTTCCCAATTTTAAGTGAGTAAACCAACTAGCCTAGTCTACTACAGTTATCCCCAAACCTAAAATTATGTGTTATAGCTACAAAATACTAAGTGCTAAAACTAGTACATTCACTAACTGGTCTCCCCAAATAGGAGTACCTGGGAGCTGGCTGTCACAGGAGGGGCAGGTGAATTTGCAAGGATTTATACACACATACTCATTCACTCCGCATCTGCTGTCCAAAATGATCAGGGAACTTTCCAGGCATTCCCATCTCCCAGACATATCCTGTATGAACTACAGAAACCACTCAAAGCCCATGATTTTACCTACATGTACACCTCTCAGAAGGGCTGGGAAACGTGGTGAAAAGTACAGGGACACAGTCTTTATCCAGCTCTGTGGGTTACCTGCTATTTATTCTTGGCAAAATGGGGCTCACACCACCTATGAAGCCTTACGAATGTTCAAAGGAATAATTTAACAAGAGTGAGTTTTTTTTTCCCTTTCACTTCATTTGTTAGGCCTTTTGTCACACTATTTACAATAGCAAAAACATGGAACCAAACCTGTTACCCATCAAAAGTGTACTGAATAAAGAAAATGTGGTAAATACACATGATGGAGTATTACACAGCCATAAAGGACAAAACTATGGACTCTGCAGCAAATCAGATGGAGTTGGAGACCATGATTCTAAGTGATCTATCACAGAAACAAAGAACTGAATATTACATGTTCTCACTCACAAGTGGGCCCTGAACACCAGTCACATGAGCACAAGGGAGTGATCGGTAGTCACTGGGCACTGCTGGGGAGGGGGGGGGAGGGGAGGGACACCTGACAACACAAAGGGTAACTGGTTCACTACCAGAGGGAGTGAGGGCCAGTTAGAAGCCCAAACTTCACCTGCATGCAGCCTACTTATGTAGTTAACCCTCACCTGTATCCCACATCTCTATAATAAAAAATAACATAACAAGAATAACCAGCATACAGTAGCACAGCAGAGAGACAGTCCATAAATGGTGTTGCCCCCTTTTCCCACTTCTTAAGGAACATCTTTGCAAGATTCTGTTAAGAGAGTAAAACCCTCCATCCTGTCTCCTCTTGCCTCAGGTCCCACATGATTTTAGAAGCAGACTCAAGGAGACTGAATGGCCAATGCAAGCTGTATTTGTGGTGAGAAACAGAAGAAAACTGCAAGGCTTAACCCCTTCCCCCCATGCCAACCCCTTTAGGGCAGAGGACTAGGACCTACCCAGTGATAAGGAGGCAAGGCAACCAGGAGGTGTAAGGAGTCATGTTGCCATGTTTAATCCTTCAACCATATTAGTTGAGTGGTTATGCCTTGCAGGACATTCTGCAGAAGAGCAAAACCTGATCTAGCTCTCCAGTCACTTACCATCTAGCTGGGAAAACAAGGCCCCAAGCTCCCAGACCTTGGGTGAGACACACCCCCTCTCTGGCCTCAGAGGCCACATCTCAATAGGGTGTTGGTGCAGTTTCCTCCAGCCTCACACCTGAGCTCTGGAGGAGGCCTTGAGTATGTCTGGTCTGGTCTGCCATTTGATTCCCATTGCCAGAAAAGAGCATGACACAGGGAAGGCTCTCAACAAATTCCAGGCTAATAAGTCTATGAGACAATGAAAGAGTGAATTAAATTTGAGTCAGAGGAACACAGTCTTTTGGAGGCTTGTTCTATATTGATACCAACATATACCACGCTGATGCACCCACTTCCAAAGCCTAGGGGGAAAAATAGGAGTGGCTCCCAGGTGCTCCTGAGGCCCATCCTCTCAGAGTCAGGGCAGCAGGAACAACTCAGAATCCCACATCACCTTCAGATGTATTTTGGGGTTGACTTTTGTCCCAAGTTTCTTAGAAGCAGCCCTGGAAATGCCTGAATGTGGTTCCCTCCTGAATCTCACCACTGCAGGGGCATTTCAGTCACTATAATCCAGGATCCTGCCCTCTTCACCCAGGACAAGATCACAAAAGGTCAGACTGACAGCAGCATCACTATGATCAGAAAGTTTAAGCCTCAGCACCTCCGATTCATATGCAGATGCCTCTGATGACTGGAAAATAAGAAGAGCCATCAAGGAAGATTATGGGGCTGACAACTCACTGTGTAATTAAAATGGCATTCTCTCCCTGTCTCCCCTGGCTGGCTCCAAGGCCCTAAATGAGCGTCACACCAGCCTACTCTCTCCCACACCCTGTGCTCAGCCCTGCCTCGTTGTGTTCACATAATGTCTTCCAGGTCAAACCCAGAGGAAGCGGCACCAGGGACCCTCCTCCAGCCAGGCCCAGGCCACGACACCTCCCCCACCCATCTAGGAGCAGGTGAGGGCAAGGGCATACTCTGAGCAGCAAGGCAGGTGGAGGTATCCACCCTCCTCACGCTCACATGCTGCAAAGCTCCCTCCTGCAGAGCCCTGAAGAGCAGGCCGGCTGGGGACATGGGAGGACAGTGTGGCCCTGACAGGGCAGTAATCTCTGCTTTCTCACTTAGAGAAGTAACATTGTAGACAGTTGGCCCCTGGTGGTGGAGTAAGATCCCAGAGAGGGAAATACAGCAGCTCCAGGCTCTAGGACCAGTCCCTAAGTGACCCTAGCATGTCATTTTCTCTTTCCTGAGCATGGAAAGGGCTGGGTACCAGGACACCTGGTTTATCTAACTTCTGGTCTACGTTCCAGGCTCTTTCGCCACAGGCTTCCAACTGAAAAGCGCCCTACTTGGTTCTTAGGAACTTATTTTTAGGCTCAATTCACTTGTTTCCGTAAGATCCAGCTACACTAGAAAATGCAGCAGCCTGTACATTCCGGCTGCCAGGGCCTCTGTTCTACAGTCCTCACTCAGCAGAGCGCCATCACACATGTGCCCTCCTCTGGGCACGAGGAAACTCAAGGGAAAGAGACCCCATCACGCAATTAAATGTGGCAACACAAAACCAGCAGGACCTTTTTCCTTTTGTTTCCTCTGGTGTTTGGGTAAAACACCACCTTTCAGGTTTGTCTGTGTGTGGTCTTTGCATTGGCCTGAACACTCTCATGGAAGAGAGACTATGTCTTAATTATTTGCTATACAGCACTCAAGACAATGCCATTAGCAGCTCATTATGACTCAACAACATGGACTCTGCCCTCAAAAACGCATGTTTTATGCACTTGCCTGGGAACATCCACGCAGAGCCTGGCTGGCCCCTCCTCACAATGGAATGGGAGAAGAAAAGGAGAAGCACCAATAAACTCTATTCTAACCAGTCCTCGTAATTTCTCATTTAGTCACAGCTGGAAAATGAAACGCTGCCGCCAAAACCAGGAGGTGGATGGGGTGTGAGAAAGAAAAAAGGGGGACAAAACCATAGCGGGGGCCCTCAGCCCTACTCTGCTCGGATTCATTCACTCAATAAATGTTTTACTGGCCATCTGCTGAGGGCCGGGCAGGCTATTCCCTGCAAACAGCCCTTTTGTCGGTCTGTAAAATTTATGATTATTTAGCTATTTAGTATAATAGAATACTACACTGCAAATTTTCAAAGCACATTTCTTTCTACTATAGTTTGACTCCACAGTCCATGTGGTACTGGGATGCTCACCCCTCATCTCTGCCCAGTGTCCGCTTCCTGACAACTCCCTCTTGAGAACAGTGCCCTCCAGCCCTCACTTATCCCAGCCCTCACACCGCACTCCACTGCAGCCCAAGCCAGAACACACATTTCTGAAGGGCGTGTTTTCCATTTGCAGCCATCGCTCCCAACATAAACAAAGAATCTACTATGTGTGTCACACCTCACCTCCTGAAGAGCTCACAGCATACAGAGTTCTCTGCTGTGCAGCTAGCCTCAAAACATGCTGAATGAGGCCAAGCACAGTGGCTCAAAACTGTAATCCCAGCACTTTGGAAGGCCAAGGTGAGAGGACTGCATGAGCCGAAGAGGTCAAGACCAGTCTGGGTAACATTCATTACAAGACCTCATCTCTACCCAAAAAATTAATAATTAATTTTAATAATTAATTAAAAATAAAAAATTAGTGGGGCATGGTGGCATGTACCTGTACAGTCCAGTCACTCTAGAGGCTGAGGCAGGAGGATCACTTGAGCTCAGGAGTTCAAGGCCACAGTGAGCCATGATCATGCCACTATAATCCAAGCCTGGGCAACAGAATAAGACCTGTTGCTAAAAAAATTAACAAGAATTAAAAAATTATTTAAAAGTTTGAATGAATCAATTAATGAATTTAATTAATAAGCATAATACAGAAACAGTTTGGTATCAACCAACGTAGTAAATAAATAAAGATGATGTGGGTAAATAAATCCAGTAAACAAACGGTGAGCCCCAAGGTCACCATTAAGTACTCCCTATTCCTTTATCAACACCAAGTATGTTGCCTTCCTCCCCAGAAACAGTTAACAGAGTTTCATTTTACCATGTTTTCCTTCACACTCGACTGGAGAAAATGAGACACCAGGAACTGGGAAGAAAGTGTATAGATACCAAAAACCCAAATCTTAACATTTAAGTCCTGATAATTGTCCACTAACACCCACATTCACACAACCAACTCTAAAGGTTGCATTCCATCAACAAATACATTCTTATCTCATTTACTTCTTTAGCCCAGCTGTCTAATTTATTTAGTCATTTTGACAATGGTTTACTTTTTATTTAGAATTCACTATGTACCTGGTCCTGGTCTATGACCTACAGAGGATAGAGACAATAAATGACATATGCCTGCTCTCAAGAAGCTGACAAGCCATTTGGAAACATTAAACTATCACACAGAAATTCAAGTCAAGAATGATAAGGGCTTATGGGCTACAAATGAAAGAGAACTTAATGAATGAGATTAATATGGCTGGAGTGGTTGGGGAATACATCACAGAAGAGAAAGAACACAAGAAGTGAGAAAAGGATGTCAAATGGCAACAAAAATGATGAAAGGCATTTCAAGGCAAAAGGGAAGGCATGAATGAAGAAAAATAGCTAATACATTGAGTCCCCTACATACAAACCTTCAAGTTACAAACTTTAATGATGCACACGTGATTTTATTATATATTATTTCTTGCCACCAGGTGTCAGTATAGCCAGTTAAATATATACAGTACTATATAGCCAATTGTGTTGATTTGGTACCTAGACTAGCTTTGTTGGACTTAAACTGAACTCACAAACACTCTCTCAGAATAGAACTTGTTTGTATGTTGGGGACTTCCTGCAATATGGTAACTAGAGAGCAAGAAGAGAGTTCAAAGAGGCACCCAGACTGCACGAAGTTCAGGAAGAGCACTGTAGAATAGAGGAATGTGTAGTCTGGGAACAAATTGAAAGAGGAAAAGTCAGCTAGAGGAGTTTGTTCACTCATCTATTTAACACACATGGACGGAGCCCATCTTGAGTGCCAGGCACCATGCCAGGAGCTAGAGACGCTAGGATGCAATGGTAAACTTGGCATCACCAATGTTTTCAGGGTCTAGGAGTACGGCCTTGTAGAGAGACAGCAAGTACACTGGCAATTAAAAAAACAGAGTGATAAGTGCCTTGAGCACAAAGTACTTACAGGGCAGTAAATATGGGCACCAAGTTCATGCTGAGAAAAACAGTAATATTGGTATTAATAACTTCAGCACCATTACTCATGAGGATAGTTTCCATTAACTGAACACCTACCTCATGCCGGGTATTATACTAAATATATGTTACTTCACTGAATCCTCAGAGACCCTTCTAAGTTACTGCCCTACCTCATTTGCTCCAGAGAGAAAGTAAATTTTACAAAAATCACAGAACTGCTAAATGGCAGCTCGTGTGTTCAGAGAACATGGTCTCTGGCATTTCCTCCATCACCAGGCACAAGCAATCCCAATCGAAACCAGGCTCGTGGGAGCAATCTGGCAGGGTTAATGCAATATACCCCAGCGAACTGCCACTGGCCAAGCCTTCCAAGATAATGCTGGATATCAAATTCTTGCTCCTCCAAGGTCACTTTTTCAGGACTGAACGTGCCAACCCAATTTCAAATGGCTCGCCTAGGATAAAAAAGAAGTCAGACTTCCTCAAGGCATTAATATCCCCCTCCTACCTCCCCTTCAGTGTCTCTCAGCCCCAATCCCCAAGGAAAGCAAGGGCTGTTGGCGGCGAGACGCTGTCTGAGACCTACGATCCCAGACCAAAGGTAAAGAGAACACTGGCAACCTTGCCAATCCCCCACAACGGCTTTTATGTGCTCCTTTTGATCGTCTGTGAGATCATTTAAGAAAAAAAAAAGAACATTTTCATTTCCAAGGGCCTCTTTGGAAGAGAGTATAAGCCTTGAAAGGTTACAGGGAACTTTTTCACAGACACAGAACTTCCAACAGGGAAGCAGAAACCACAGTGCCCTCTGAGAAAACACCTCAACACGAAAAAAGGGCACAGCCAGCACTGAAAGTTACTTAAACATGGGAGGAAACTTCTCAGCCAAAAAGAGGGGCTCCCAAACCAACCCAATCTCACAGCCTACAGAGATGGACCAGCTAGGCTCTCTGCAAAGTAAACTGAGCAGAGCAATCTTACAAACTTGCCTTGGCTGAGGGAATAGACTCTCTGCCCTAATAAAGCAGTAAAGGCTGTTTAGTTCCTTATTTTATCAGAGAGACGGAAGGAAGGGAAGGAATACATAAGAGGTCTAGGGAGATGGTAATTGGAAAGTTGGGAAATCATGTTTGGAAAACAGATGGAGATGAAAAGAGGAGTCTGAGTTGGGAAACAGGGCAGATATATCTAGGATGTTTATTTAAGGCTATGCATGGGGAGCTCTGTGAGCAGAGTGTATCTATCTGACACTTGTTGAAGTGACAGCCCTGGATCTATGCAGAGCTTGTGCGACCAAAAGCCTTGGCAGCTGTCACACTCCAGTAAGCTGGCAGCTCTGCCTCGGATCTCCCGGCAAATCCCTGCCAATAGCTCAGATGGAAAGGTAACCTCTTAATTAAAAAGAAAGAAAGAAAAGTAAAGAAACATCCATCTAGAAATAAACCGAGAGCTAACAAATATGGCAGGGGGCAGTTAAGGAAAGAATGGTCCCAGGCTTTGGAAAAGGGCTTGTGAAGAAACAGGAAAGTTCTAGCCTGATTTCCGAGAATGCCCCTGTTATCCCTGGCCACCTCTGAAATCAGGAGAGATTCTCTAAGGATTTGTCAGAGAAGAGAACAGACAACTAAGTACAGATGGAAATCAGGAGAATTTAGAGTCTTTTGGCTGCAATTCAGCAAAACAGACAAACATTGAGCAAACGGTAAAGACAAAAAGGAAGCATAAATAATTATCTAACAGCACAAATTCTTAGATGCTCTCTCCTTCCCCCACTCAGACATGATTGCTTGTCCAGTTCCCTTTCCAACCCTCAGGGCCTTTTCAACAGCCCGCAGACAACCCAGCAGCTGAGAGTGCCCTAGGTTCTTCCCTTGAAGCCAGGGCACTGGGACATGCTCCAGTACAAAATGGCCCGGAATCTTATCTCCTCTCACCTCGGCTTATCTCCACTTCAGCCTGGAAGAGCCTGGAAGAGCCCTGACTGCCTTAAGACAACTCAGAAGGGACAACCAGTTGCTCAGATGAATTTAAGGTGGGGATTTAAAGCATCTATTACTCTAGTACAATCCAGGCTCCTTTCCAGCACTTCAGTATTCCTTCTTAAGGTATCCAGGTATTTCCTTGTTGCCTGAGGGTTAGTACAGCTAAGAAAAATCCTTATTAGAACTTTTCTACAACATGCCAAGTGTTCTCAAAGGATAACAGTGAACTCTCTCATCACAGTAATTTCTTAGCAGAGGCTGTCAGTTCCCTGCAAATGGGTACAGCCCTGACCTTTACCAGGGGTCAAAATAAGACATGAAAGGGTCTGGCTGCAATCCGGCAACTAGACTAGATAACATCCTAAGTCTCTCCCACAATCTGTGTAAAGGGAGGGGGAATGTGCTCTGCCCTGAAAGAAGGTAGAAATAAGCAGGTCAGGTCTTCTGCTGAGCATTAAACCCCAAAATCAAACACGTGCCAAATCCACTCAGAAGGACACAAAGTCACCTGAAGAAAACCAAAAGGTGCCACGGCTGGTAAACCTGACAATAAGTAGATTAACTTACTTAAAAATTACATTAATATGTACATATTATATTAATATGTACACATATCTAAATCAGAAGAGGGATTGGTCAGGGGAAGCACAGAAAAGCTGACATGTCTAAGCAAAGAGGCCTTGCCCATAGAGGCACAGGCCAGGGGAGAGCAGCCTTGGCCCAGAGCCTCATGGCAGGAGACATCCTTTCCATGGCAGTAAAGCCAGTCTTCAGGTCTCTTTCTTCCTAAGGTTCTTCCAAGTGCCACTAGTACCCTTTGTGCCCCTTGTTCTGAATCGACCATCCCAATGGTCCTTTTGCTCCCTATTCCACTTCAGCCCCAAGCCTGCTGCACCAGGCCTTATGCTATACTCAACACGGGTTCCTTCTCACAGCTACTCACCAATACAAACTTATACATGCCCCCTTTAAGAACTCTCTAGAGGCCTTTCCCAATGCAACAGGATCATCTTGAGAGGAGCAACTTTCATGTTAGGGTCTGAGACATATCCTGAAAGAAAAAAAAAAAAAGCTAGAGAAAAGAAGGCAGTCAGGTTGATGGCTCAGACCAGCTGGGCACACATCAGAACCAACTGGAGGGTTTGTCACTACATAGACTGCTAGGCTTTGAAAGGTACCTATAGAAACCTGTAAGAAACTTAGCTTATTCTTAGTCTTTTTGCCTCAGTGTAGCAATTAGCAAGCATTCAGACATTCTACTGCAGGACAAACAGCAGCCTATCCCATCCTCCCTCAGGCAAATCTCCTTCAGATGCAAGATCAGGACAGCCCAAATGACAACCCCACCTTTGGTCAAGGAATTTGTGAATTGCAAATGTCTAACAAGTCTCTTGCAGGAATCACTCCCCTCAGGGCTAACCTACGTGACACAAAGAAGCCCCACCATGGCAGCAATCATGTGACTAACCTACCCATCTGCCTGCAGTCCGTCACTTGACATCATCAGTACCTGTGCTTGCCTGCCCCTTTGTGATGACGTGGAAGCAGACCACCACCTAATCACCTTAATGATCCTCCCCCGTCTAGGGGAATGGTTAAAAGGACTCAACCACAAGCAACCAGGGGCCATTACCTTGATTGAGTCTGGTGTGGCCATGTGCATTTTGAGCCATGGCTGTCACCATGCTTCCTGGCTTTGGTCCCGCTCCCCCACTTTGGGGAGGTGAATCTTCTCTCTTCCTCTCTTCCTTCTCTTTCTCTCTCTCTAATTTACTTTTAAATAAACTTTTCTTTCTTACCCTTTTTGTGTGTTGCAATTCTTTGCAATTTACTCGGATCTCTGGGTTCCTAGAGATTGTGCTTGCCCGGCAGTGCTGCTTGCCTTGCCTTGCCTCCCCTCGCCTCTCCACCCTTACCCGGTCCGATCGTACCCTAACAGTGACTAGAAAGGAAGACAGAGATTGCCCTGAAGATGATATACAACATCCAGGAGAAAAGCATTTGTACCACATTAAGGCAGTGGGAGAGTGGTACCTATAAAGGAGAAGGGTGTACCATTCTTGCAGATTCAGAAAGCTCAGAAGTATCTGAGCGTATGATTGGAGGGTATGTCTATCCAAGTGTTTCCATTCTATGTGTCTGGTTCTCATTCTTTTCTAAACAGTGCCCTGCCCTCAACAAGCATATTCTGTATCTATTGAGAGTTTAACCTTATTTGGAGATTGGCTGCTTTGTCT